>CM075304.1:7769919-7793199 GCA_037672795.1 Lagerstroemia speciosa | reverse complement strand
GTAATGCGATCGGAGGTTTTTCGTTTTGCTTTTGTATCTATCTTCCTCTTTCCAGAGAGTTCACGCTCCTTTTTTAATTTTAAAAAATTAAAGAAAAAATTTGGAAAGTTATTTAATAGTAAACATTCACTTCAATCCTAAAATTACACTCAATTAACAATTCAGTCCCTAACTTTTTTTACTAACATTAGGCTTAACATCTATGTTTTTATCAATATTTGGTCCGACCGTTAGTTTGTCATTAAAAATATCGAGTAGAGTTCGATGTGTTACTTACGACGTTAGGTTTATACTTTTTTATTAGCAAAAATATTAAAAACAACTCGTTTTAAAACTGAATAGAAATGTAATAACTGTTTCATCTTTAACTATTGATCATATTTTCAACGAATGGTCATTAGTTTCAAACAAAAACTCGTTGAAATATATATAATAGTTAAAGATAAAATGTCATTGCACATTTTTATTTAGCAAAATGACACTATTTTAATATTTTACGACTAATAAAAAAATATAAATCTAACCGCCGTAAGTGACACATCGAACTCTCCATCAGTATTTTTAATGGCAAACTAACGGTTAGATCAATTTGTTGGTAAAAATATAGATATTTGAGCCTATTTGTTGGCAAAAAAGTTAGGGATTGAAATTTTGATCGATACATTTTGGAGATTAAAGTGAATGTTTACTCTTATTAATACAGAGAAAATTAATATTTTTACTCGTAAAATTTTCCATACTCATTATACTAATCTAAAATTAATCTAATATTTTCTTACTAATTTTTTAATAAATGACACATTAATCTCGAGACTGGAACAGTATACCAGAATTTTTTTAGAAATTTATGCCTAACAGCATATTAATCCTGAAGTGCTCTAGTTTAACATATTATTTTTTTATCAGCTTTCATTTTAACATGTGAATAATACATATATAGTATATACGCGCACACGCGTACACGGGAGCGATCGGCGTTCTTACAGAGAAGAAGAGAGGAGGAATCGGGAGATGATGTCAATTGCTCGAGTCAAATTCAAATTGTTAAGTCTTATCAACTTCTAAGGTTCAAATGACCAAGAGGCCGCCTCCGGATCCCGTCGCGGTGCTCCGCGGCCATCGCGCTTCCGTCAACGACGCCTGCTTCCACTTTTCTCGGCCCATGCTCTTCACTGGGTGCCACTTCGCTTCCTTTCGCAGCGATACCCCCTCTTGCTTTCTCAATTTATCATATGTTTAATAGCTTTACACGATTGATGCAGTGCCGCCGACGGTGAGATGCGGATTTGGGATACTGTGCAGCGCCGAACTGTTGCATCAGCATGGTGGTAGCTTCGTCTCTGCTGCTACACTTTTTTTCCATTTATCTCGCGATTATTACACGAAAACCAACTTAATTGCTGTTCAAGTACTATCCTTGACGATGCTTTTGATTCTTATTTACGTCCACATGATTCTCGGTTCGAACTGGAATGCAGGGTTCATAGTGCAGCTCACGGAATTCTTTCTGTAGTTAGCGTAGTGTTATCGGAGCCGAAAAAGTTCTCAGGTGCATTCTTGAGTCTTATATTGTCCCTTCTGATTGTAGTTCTGGATTATATTTTGTATACCGTTAAGGGATTATTTGATTGAACTGCTATATCGCTATAGCCAGGGAAGGGACGGCGTTGTCAAGTGCTGGGATATTGGAGATGGTGGTCTTCTGAGGTATCGACCATTACAGTTCACATTGGAGCTCACTCTGCTCCAAAACTTAATTAATGCCTGTAAAGTTAGTTTGTTATTTTTCTTTTCCTTTCCTTTATGTGAGATTGAATTTGCCATAATTCAACTTCATAGGCCATCTAATTTGAAGCGCTTTAATTCTTCTAAGGTCATTGGAGATTATCTTGTCCTTTTTCTTATGAGATACTAAACTGCTTTTCTCTTGCTGTGACAGAAATCCATTATTCACAATAAAGACAGATTCTTATCATTTTTGCAAGCTTTCTTGGTCAAATTTCCATTTTCCAATGGAAAACAAAATCAAGAGTCTGAGTTTTCCAGTGAGGAGGAAATTAGAAGAGCTACTTGCACGGAAATATCAGATGAAGGAGGAGGGCAAGTTCAGAGGAGTATGATAGAGTATTCTGCTACCTCTGAGGTCTGCAGGTGAAATTGGGTAATTTTTGGATCAGAAATTACTATTGTAAGATGAAAATTCAGTCTTTATCAACAGCAAACTCTTTTTGCAAGTACATGATGTTCCATAGTCGCATATATATGATAGCTTAATCTTTGATATCGTGAATGTAAAATCAGAATTCAATACTTTCATACTTGTGCTGAGTATAAAAATGCTGCACTTGACAAAA
Source organism: Lagerstroemia speciosa (assembly GCA_037672795.1). NCBI lineage: Eukaryota > Viridiplantae > Streptophyta > Magnoliopsida > Myrtales > Lythraceae > Lagerstroemia > Lagerstroemia speciosa. Next base: position 7,790,845 of record CM075304.1, on the reverse strand, counting down.
TTGATAAAGATTAATCTGTTTTTGTGCTTTGTTCGTTGTTAGAGGATTTGTCAGCAGAGGGACTGAACTACATCGCTATAGCGGGGGGAGACTTGTCTGAGGTTGTTACTTTTTTCCTGTTTTGCAAATATTACATATCATTTCTACAGTTCTTTGCTCTCAGCTTATTGTTTTCATCTGGCAAATGAAAAGGTTGAGATCTGGGATCTGAGAAATACTGAAAGGGCTGTAAGATTCCCTCAAAACAACCCTGGTGCATCCCATGGTAGCTCTACTGTTGAAAGAGGTATGCTCTTCCTTTTGGCTACCTTAACTCGATTCATATTAAAAACTTCCTTGAAGCATATCATTGAATGAGACTTAGTGTTTATTTCTCTATATTATTTCTGTTTCTACTGTATACACTTACGGGTGCTTATTTCTCAATGGGTCCTTTCTGACAATGGTACTTGTGGTTTTGTACTCTTATTTTCTGTTGTCCAATAAAGCAGTTGCACCCTAATGTGTTACTTGATGATTTCTCAGTTCCCATCTCCTTCCATCTCTTAAAATTTTGAGTACACCAATTCAATGTAGCCGACTGGGATTACTCTTGGAGTCATCAATAGTCAAGTGTCAAGCTGGGGGCTTATTCTGGTGATAATATTTGTTACTGTAGATTGGCACCTATATGAATGTTCGGAATGCTGGCCATATTGTATCTAGGTTGTTGTCATAAGAAAATGCAGCATATCATAACTGTGTTGTCTTCATTTTCCATTTTTTGCTTTACATAAACATAGTTCTTGGTTATTTTTGGTGTGGGGTAGTCGCACCCAACCCCCCAAAAAAAATTGGAGGGAATTTATATATTGTTCTTCAATTTAAGTTTACCTTAATGTTCGCCCCCTAAAGATGCTATGAAAAAATTGCAAGCCGTTTCCTGTTTACAAGTAATTGTAGGTAACATATTTGTTTTTTCTATGCCATAATGCTATTTGTCCGTCACAGGTATGTGCATGGCAGTTCAAGCTTTTCGACCATCTGCATCTCAGGGGTTTCTGACCACCCTGGCCGGGTGACTTATTGCTCTCTGTCTTACGCATGCACATGCAGGCACCTGCATGCATATGCAATCCAGTTGTGCCTCAATAATTATGTTCTGCATGATTTGTATTTTTTTGCTTTTGTTATCTTCCTCTTACTCCTTTTCCGATGCTGCAATGGCAGTTATGAGGATGGTTCGATGCTTTGGTGGGATATACGTAACCCAGGGCTTCCTGTAACATCAGTCAAGTTTCATTCTGAGCCAGGTGGGACCACTGCATTTGTATTGACCAGTTATTATCCATTTTCCATCCGTATTATTATATGGAAAATTTGCTTCAGATGATTTACATTTTGGGTGCAGTTCTGAGCTTATGTATAGACGGTCAATGCAATGGTGGTATCTCAGGAGCTGCAGATGACAAAATTGTTTTGTACAGTTTGGATTATTCTCTGGTATGCTATTTATTGATTCATTTATTCCCTGTTACATCTGCTAAACTGATGATAATAAAGGGCCCATGAGGAGATGCATCTTGATGCTGTTTCTATCCTCACAACTTTTGTAAACCTTAAAATACATATATAAAGATGAAATGCAGTCTTTTGAGATCATGCAGAAGTGGAGCTCATTATGAGTGGGATCCTTTTTACTATTTCGAAATGGAGATAGTACATGCTTTCTGTTGTTCTCTCTATATAAAGACCATGGTCGAATGATCTGATAATATATCTCTCCTATGGCCAAATTACTTCGGTTGCATTAACATTTTCTATGGAAGACTCAATGGAGTGAGACAACTAGCAGTTGCAGTTATTTCATTGACGAACAACATGTAGAAATGCAGAAATGGTTGGGTCAGATTAATTAGAATCTCATAATAGAGAACTGCTCAGTTGCTTGTGATATATCCAGAAGAAGTAATTCTATAGTTCAGAAATGTCAAAGATCTTGACAGATGAGCTAACTAAGAATTTCATCTTTTCTCTGTTCGATGATAGTATTTCACAATGCAGGGATGTCTAGAAATTAGCTGTAAGCATTTTTCCAGGAACATCTTCAGTGATAAGTATACATGGAAGGATGAAATTTTTTTTGTGTGTGTGTGTGTATATGTATCATGTTTTTTATTTCCTATTGTAGTACAGTTTAATGTAGCCTTTCGAGCTATATTAAATTTATGTAATTTGAGCAGGGCTTATGTTCAGTGAAGAAGGAAATTAATTTGGAGCGGGGCGGTATAGCAAGTACATCAATAAGACCTGACAACAAGATTGCTGCAACTGCTGGATGGGATCACAGGTTCTAAATTAAAAAATAAAAAAGAAACTCCATTTCCGTTTTCCCCTTTTTTTGTCTCTTTACTTTTCTGTCGAATATAATTGCAAAATGATGAATCAAGTTGCAATAACTACAGGGTACGTATATACAATTATCGGAAAGGAAGTCCACTGGCAATATTGAAGTATCACCATGCTTCGGTAATGCGGCTGTGAACCAGTTTTTTAAACTGTTCCAGGGTTACTCTCATCCTCGATAACTTGAATAGCTGACTTGAATTATTATATTTCCTTTTCCAGTGTAACGCTGTCTCATTCTCAGCTGACTGTAAGCAAATGGTCTCCACATCAGAGGACAAAACGGTTGCACTATGGGAATTGTATCCTCCTCAAACGTGAAACCCTTTGCATCAATTCGTCAAGTGATAGCTGATATTTATGAGCAAATTGGCTTTGAGTGACTCTGGATGAGCTTACAGGTACCTACCAACATCAACCCTCTTGGTTTTCAGTGATGGATCAGTGCCTGTGCTATAAAATCATGTCTGCATTGATTATTCACCAAAGAATAACGTGGACGATGAGCAAACATTGATGAACAATGAAAGAAAAATCAATATATATATATATATATATGTATATTTTTACGGTAGTTTATGTTAATTGAAAACTTTAGCCTATGGGTCTGCAGATGCTGTCCGTTACATTGAACGATATCGGGGTTATATGTCCTGATGGCCTCTGCTTCCAAAATCTTAGTGGAGACATCAGGAATTGAACACCTGGATGGTCACTAGGGGAGTCCCTAGCCATCTTTGCCAAGAAATTAACAGCATAATTTGCTTCCCAGGGGATGCTTCTCATCGAGAATCTTAAAATCTTTAGAGAATTTACCGCTATATTCTCGTTTTAAGGGCCCCAAATCAGATCTGATATTACACCGATGTCCTTTTGGCTGTCAAGTTATTTATGCCCAGAGTTTCAGCCAACAGTGGGCTGCCCCTCAAAGACCAGCATTCTGCTAGCGAGCTGTTGGCTCGTCTGAGATGCCTAATAAAGCCCCCCAAGCCATTGCCCTACCCATCTCCGATGAGACTGCCAGCTCCTGCCCTCCCCGAGTGTCTATGAACCAAATCATCAGTGTTCAATTTGGCACAGTTCATAGGAGGACTAACCATCTAACGATGATGCTTTCTTTCCCCTTCCATGGAACATTTGAGTCCTATGTCTCATTTGCATTGCAGTTCATTCTAATCCAATCATGTAGTCCGACTTCGAATGAGTCCACCTTTCCCCATCAGGACTGCCTAAGGCGGAGACAGTAATCTAATACCCCTGTTTTTGCAGCATGCCAGTAGGTGGTGCTTTCTTGTGGAAGCACAACCATGTGCTTTCACCAGTGGCTAATTCACCATGAGTTTGCCCTGACTGTGATCCTGATCTCTGTCACCACAAAGGTTGGTTCACACACCTTGCCGCTCTCTTCGATTGAGCAAATCTTTGCGCAGGAGTTCTTAGAACAGCCTTGGAAAAGGAAACGATGTCAAGCATCTCACAACCCGGTTTTTCTCCGCCGGAGAATTGATGTTAGTCTGCCAAGTAAATCGAATGATCGTATCAGGACTTTCAGATTAGTCGGTGAGGCAGGACAACAAGCAGGCCTGTCGAGCACCCGACGATTGCTCTTGGAATTCGGAAAGAGGTAAGAGTTCAACTAAAGCCTGCCCGGAACCAAGTTCGGCATGCCGCAGAATAGATCAGTCTAAGGTCAAGTATGAATGGTCAAGTCTACTCCAGGGTCCAAATGTAACATAGCGAACTCACGCAAACTTCATCTAAACAGAAATGTGCTGAAAAATGAAGGAAAGACAGCTCCGAAAAGATCCGATCGAACAGACAATCGACTCTCTATCCCGTCGAGCTCCTCGGAATCCATTTCCAGGGATGAGTCGAAGACATAGGCACGGTGTGTCGTGGACATGCAGCGTATACAAATCCAGTACAGATGCTGTACATGAGATAAAATAAAGAAGAATAGATAGAGGTGGTGATAATGACACGTCGATGGGTGTCACTTGGATTATTGACAATCAATTACAATTAAAATTTTACATATACTAACTAAACATAAATCTAGTTAAAGTGGACGGGCAACTCTCATCCAAAATTTAGTGCATCATCATAATTTCACGTATCCTTACGCAGAGATTGGAGTGGACTAGTAAAATATCCTGAACCATTCAATAATTCATTCAAATGACTAACAATTAATTATACAGATTAAAAAATTTCAACTTTATAATCATTTTTTATTTACTTATTAAACAGTCTCTAAAATTTTTTGCTCGCACAGTGCTTAAACGAGACAGAAAATCCAAGTTGATGTTGATATAAATTCTTAAATGAGTGATCTCAGGATCAATTTTCAGGTCGGGAGAATCGATAATAAATTTTTTGGAACCTCCAGTTGATGGGATATTACTTTTTGAGGTGTGCAAAACCCAGGGAAAAAAAAAAAACGTGACAGAAAAGAATGTCTACTGTACGTATAGTCTACGGTCTACCCTGCACTGCATCTGTTTCTATTGGAGAGATAGAGAGTTGACTGAGACTAGTAAAAAAGAGTGCGCAAAGCAGCTTCCCCCTTTTCCTCGCCCTCCTCTCTCGCCCACGCCCTCTTCTTCCGTCTCCCCCATGATTAGGGTTCGTCAACCTCCCTCCTCCACGCTGGCTTCCGCCGGTAAGTTCTGACTACTCCTCCCGCCGCTCTTGCTAGCTTCTCTGTCCTCGCTCCTTCAAACTGTTCCGTCTCCGTTGGAATCTCGCATTTGCCGCGCCGTCTGACTGGGGCCGCAGCCTGATTTTGGTTGCCGATCGGTTGGTTGTGGCTCGAATGGAGCTCTCTGTGGTGTAGCCGTGGGGTTTTAGCTCCTAGGACCAGTGGTTCTTTGCAATTTTGACTTACCCTTGCGCTGGTGCTGTCTCCGAGTTTCCGCCGGCTCTGCTGAGTTTCTCGGAGACGGATCTTTGATAGTTCAGCTGAGTGGTTGAAGAGTAAGAGGCTCTATTGCTCTTTGCTCGGGGATGTGCTTTTCGGTCTAGCTGCCCGTACTAGACTCACTGCTCATTCAACAGTTACAGGATTGGATACTTTTTAGGCATCTTATTTATAGTTTCCTATCTCTTCAGAGTGCTGCTTGATTGACCTATAATTCAAAGGAATCCCTTTCTCTACATCTGTGCTCCCTGTACCGATGTTGCATGGATTGGTTCTTTGCGGAGTGGGAGGAAATCTCTTTTGGTTCGTTTCAAAATTTAGTTTTTCCAGTTTCGTGGTCTGTCATGAGTATCCATTTCTTTCCCTGAATGCATGTATCAACGATTATGTTCATTGACACTGGATGGATCCAGGGACTCCGCAGCCCAACTCTGAGCTACAAGGTTGATTTGCTTGCAGTTTCATGCAAGTACCTGCACGGATTTCAAAGTCTTTAATGATTTTTTCATTCTAATGAGCTAGTTTATAAATGATGAAGTGTCTTATTTTCTTGTTTCTCTGAGAAATTTATGCAGTGCATGTCTTACCTTCAAAAGATTTTGTCTTATGCTTTTGCAAGTGTCTAACTCAAATTGTCTATGCTTGAATAGTTACTGATGTAAGCTAATTGCTTGAAGCATGATGATATATTGTCAGGAACAGTGATATATACCAAGAATCTAGAGGGTACCATTGTTGCTCTTCCAGAGTTATTCTTTCCCCGGACTATATTAACCATTGGAAATCTGATTTTTAGAGCTATGCTCTTGATTTCACTGTTTTGCTACTTGTTTCTTGAATTGCATTTCTTGGGGTTCTCTGTCGAGCTTTACTTAATGTTGCTAACAGAGAAGCACTCCGATGTTTCACTTTCATTAGAATGTTCATTTCATGTATTTCTTTTGGGCACTGTTGACTGCTTTAACCAGATATTAGTTCATTTCCAGAAGACTGCAAACTCATTTACATTTTCCAGTGCGCTTTTTTCAGTCCATCCTATACTTCCCTTACAATGGAGGAAAAGAACTGGATTTTCCGCTCATTTTCCATCACATGACACCACTCTTTGGACTCCATCTTTTGCAGTGCAGGGAAATTGTCCTTTTTTATTCCTTTGTATTTCTTTTTATAGTGATCTCTTATGCATGGTCTTGTAGGGCAAACAGCAATTGATAGCAGCCTTGATGGAACTGATTTGTTCTGATGACATGTATCTGTGCACTTGCTTCTGAATAGAGGAATTGGTTTCTCCCATCCGACTCTGGTGTACCCCTCAGCACTGTCTCTTGCTGTTGAACCTTGAGTATCGTAGCACAGACATCTAATTAGTGTAAGCAATTTGCTGCAAGTCCAATTTTTTCAATTGTTGAAATTGATCCTCTGAAAATGGATGATGGGGGGCATCGTGAAAATGGAAGACACAAGCCAGATCAGTATAAGCCTGCTCAGGGTCAGGTACCTTGAATGTTCTCCCTTCTTTCCCTTTTTCATTCTTAATTCTATCTCAGTGGCAGATTTGAAGTAGTGATGCGTCTAATTGCAACTGTTTCCCTATTGTTGCTGTAGTGGTTGATGCAGCCTCAGCCTTCCATGAAGCAGATAATGGGCCTAATGGCTGAGAGAGATGCGGCCATACAAGAAAGAAATTTAGCTCTCACTGAGAAGAAGGCGGCAATTGCAGAGCGAGACATTGCATGCCATCAGAGGGATATGGCCATTGCTGAGAGGAATAATGCGATAATGGAACGAGACAATGCGATCGCGACTCTTCAGTACCGTGAGAACTTATCAAGTGGTGGGAGCAGCATGCCCTCATGTCCACCAGGGTGCCAAATTTCCCGTGGCGTGAAGCACGTACACCATCCTCAGCACCAGCAGGTGCATCACCACAATCACATGCCTCATCATATGGCAGAGAACCCTTACGCGACAAACCCAAGCAATACCCTTCCAACGGTATCCCCCGTGACTTCTGAAGCTGTAAAGCCACGGCAGGGCAATAAGCGCACAAGAGAGCCCAAGGCAGTACCATCCACAAAGAAGGCTGCTAAGCCCTCCTCCAAGAAGGTGAAGAGAGAAAACGAGGATCTGAATAAGATGATGAATGGAGGAGGTGACACGTCAAAATCTGATTGGAAGGCCCAGGACCTGGGGCTAAACCAGGTTGCATTCGATGAAACCATGATGCCCCCACCTGTTTGCTCGTGTACTGGAGTTCCAAGGCAGTGCTACAAGTGGGGGAGTGGAGGGTGGCAGTCTTCTTGTTGCACCACCACGATGTCTGTGTACCCATTGCCAGCTGTGCCGAACAAGAGGCATGCCCGGGTAGGAGGGCGAAAGATGAGCGGCGGGGCTTTCGGCAAGCTTCTCAGCCGCCTCGCAGCTGAGGGCCATGATCTCTCAACTGCAGTTGACCTCAAGGATCACTGGGCCAAGCATGGGACCAACCGGTACATTACGATCAAGTGAGGTGGAAGAGCTAGAACGCAGGGGAGAAGGGAAGATCCAATAAATCAGAGAAGGTGCGGTTTCTGAAACGTTTTAAGATGTAGACTCTGAAGGGTTAGTTGAATAGTGAGTAGGGTGATAACAGTTGGGCTAGAGATGGCAAGTGGTTTTATCAAAGGAGGATATGAGAAGGCCAGTTTCGACATAAATTCCCGGATAGGAGTCAGGGTAGATTGTTGCAGACGATGATGGTTGTTAGTCGGTCGTTCGGGAATTGTTGTCTAATTGTTGTTAACTGTAAAGGCTTGTAAGCCGTGGTCGCTCTTGTATTTTGTAATGAATAGCAGTGTCAATCTATGGTGGAATCCGGTAACGTCCTTTCATGTGGCTATGCCCGACCTTCTTAAGATGATACTCTCTGAACAAAAATCACATAATTCGACAATATCGTTGACAAACTTGCAACGATTAAAAAGAATTTCCAGCAATTTCGATGCATAGAACAGTAATTTTTTTGAAGTCGAAATGGCCAGACGATTGCTAAAGTGAAAAGGCTGAATGAAACAAGCGAGGGAAGAAAAAGGATAAAAGGGTAAAAATAATTATGAAAATGAAAAGCAGGGGAAAAAAAAGAAGAAGAAAGAAGTGAGGAATTGTTATTCTTCAAAGGAGACAGAATTTTTCATCCAAAAACAATAGAATAAATAAGGAAAATTATTATTTTCTTTTTGGCTTGCACTGGACCAGCAGAAACATATCTCGAAATTAATTTACGATTAGAACGGAATTTTTGAGAAAATTTTCGTCGACCATTCCAACATGAAAAATCATCGTTGGATTGCTCAATTTGGGTATATTATTTCCTTTTAAACTTAATAAATTATTAATAAATTGATAAATAGGAAGTCCACATCCTCGCAAGTCGCAAGCCCCAAAAAAGGAAAAATCAAAATGATCGCTTTTATCCCACTCTTCGACTCCTCTTCCTTCTCTTCTTCTTCTTCTGTTCTTTCTTTTTACTTACTTTCGCGTTCTGGCCTGAATTAGGGTTTCTCGTAGTTCTCTTCTCCATCACAGTCCCCTCAGCGAGCTCAACCACCCGATTCCCCCGACTAGTCGTTGTCACGCCCTTCCCGCCATTCTCTGCACTACCCTGGTCATCGATTAAGCTCCTTTTTTTTTTGAAATACTAGCCGTTACATCTCCCTGTGGGGCGAGGGGCGAGGGGTCTTCTCGTTTTCCTCTTTCTGTGGTGAAGTCTGTCAACACTCGTCGGGAGGGAAATGTCGGCAGAGACGGGGGAGAAGAAGGTTGAGGCGGAGGAGAAGGCGGAGAGCTGCTGTTCTGCGGGGGAACATGTTGGGATATTATTGGCCGCAAGAAGTCCTCTGGGGACAACAACTTAGTCTCCCCCACTCGACTCCGGCCGCTTGTCGGAGTGGACATCCGCTTTGTTGCCTCCGGTTGCTGTAAGTTCCACTATCGGATCATAAAATTATTCAGTCGAATGAGCTTTCACATCAAATATAGGTGCTCTATATTTTTCAAAATGACGTATTTTTATTAACCAGCAAAGAAAAGTAACTTTTTTCCACTTGTTTTCTGTATGCTGGTGGAACGGAGCAGCTCGTTAGTTGGCCGCTTAAAGATATTTAGCCATTTTGACTAAATGCGTGTATCTGCAGTTGCTCATTGAAATACTTTTCTGTGTGTGAGTGAAAAATCTGAATGGGGTTTTGTTTTTAACTTTTGGTGTAGCATCGTGTCACTGTGTGGCCATGGATGTTGAAGGGCGTTGCTATACATGGGGTCGCAATGAGGCATGAATGGACTTAAGCTGTGAATCTTCTTGTTAGTTTCAGTATTGGCTGGAAAATTTGTTAGTGTTGCTGATCGTACTTATCCATGATGTCGGGTATGCAGAAGGGACAGCTGGGACATGGAGATACCATACAGCGCGATCGCCCAACAGTTGTTTCTGAACTTAAAAAGTGGGCAATTTTCTGTTTCTAGAATTGGTATTTTTGTTACCAATGTATTGTTTTATCACACGGACCTCTGTTGTCCTAATTCCATGATATATATAGCTTTGTTTATTTTATAAGTATAGAAGTTTCCTCTATTATGTGCTATTATAAAGGAGGCAGACAAAATTCGCTCCAGGAAGTTCTTTGTAGAGTCCATGGTCGTTGAAGTTAGTGTTAAATTTCATCCATGCTTGTGTCAGGTATAAAGTCATCAAAGCTGGTTCAGGGAGGAGCCACACTGTAGTTGTAACAGAGGATGGAACCTCACTTGCCTTTGGTTGGAACAAACATGGCCAGCTGGGATCAGGCTCCGTACGAAATGGTTCGCATATCTCTGAAAGTGTTTCACATTGCTGCTACTCTTCAGATGCATGTAGAGTTTTTAAAGAAAATGTCTGTTTATTCTCTTGCAGAAGTACCATTTCAAAGGCCCATAATCTTATCATATTTTTGGTTATTTCCATAAAGCCGAGATAATACTCATAAAACTATCTTCCCTTTCTTTACACAACTGCAGAAGTTGAGGTATCCCCTGTTCGTTGTCTTGTATCTGAGGTGAAAACCACTGCTTGTGGGGCTGATTTCACTGTGTGGCTGACATCTGTTGAGGGAGCTTCTATACTGTAGGTCTTTCTAAATCTTTACATGAGAAAGAGACAACCTAATAGATATAATTCCATGAACTTGCTGTAACTGGGAATTTCTGTGGATTTTAGTACTGCAGGACTTCCACAGTATGGTCAACTTGGACATGGGACTGACAATGAGGTATGCCAAGACACGTGAATGTCTTCAGATATTAAGATTTGAGGCTGATCAGCCATAAGTTTGCATCCAAAAATGTTTTCTTCAGTAGGTTTCTCGCTTTCTGCTGGTCTCTCGCAGGGAGATGCTTCAATCTGAATATTGGACATATGCTGGTTGCTCTTTATGACACAAACATTAAACTATGTATTAAAACTCTGTATTGGTTCTGTATAACAGTACAATACTAAAGATAGCTCTGTGAGATTAGCTTATGAAGCTCAACCACGCCCAAAAGCGATAGCATCATTGGCTGGGGAGACTATTGTCAAAGTTGCTTGTGGAGCTAATCATACAGGTCCGTAACAATATTCTCGTCTCTTACCCAATATCAATCTTCTCCTCTTGTCAATTCTCTTATGCTCTGCAATGTGTTTTCAGTGGCTGTGGACTCGAATGGCTATGTCTATACGTATGAATCCCCTAAGACCAGTCTTTCTGCATTTCTTACATTTTTTCAGTTGATATATTATGTTGCTGACAATCGTTTATGCTTTGAAATTGATCAGTTGGGGCTTTGGTGGTTATGGGAGGTTGGTAGTCCAATTTCTTATTGTATCAATCAAAATGTGAAACGGACAGTGAATCCTAGTTTGAAGTCCTTGAAGGTCACATGCACAAACTTTGACTTGGTTATGACTAGCTACAATTGGTTTACAGACTTGGACACAGGGAACAAAAGGATGAGTGGGTCCCTCGGCGTGTTGATATTTTTCAGCGCCATAATGTTTTACCATCTGATGCTGTGGTTTCTGCTGGTTCTGTAAACTCTGCATGTACTGCAGGTACTCCCTTGTGCTACAACTGGATGCACAGGCTTAACATTCTGGTTTTCATAGTAGACTTTGTTACGTGTGAGAGAGAGAGAGAGATTGAAAGAAAGTTATTCTTCATCCCAAAGATGCAGATGGTGGGGGTGTCTTTGCTTCATACATTATAACTTTTGTTCTTACAGAGAGTGGGTTTTTGAACTAACAAGAGATCCCAAAAGTTACAAATTTTAGATGGTTCGGAGCAGCAAGTCTGTGAGTTCTTCTGGAAATCGATTATGCAGCTGAATTAGGCTTTTATCGCTTTGCTCATCAGGTGGAGGTCAGCTGTACATGTGGGGAAAGATTAAGAATACAGGAGACAACTGGATGTATCCTAAGCCACTTATGGATTTGAGGTCGCATTCTCTGTTAATTTAGTCCATACGTTTATTCACTTAAGAGTCAGTTTTTAATATGTTTTAGGCTTAAATTTTTGACTGTTTTTGCGCCAATTTGAGTCATCTTCTACTGTCTCATTCTTAATTTGGCAAGAAAATATTTTACAGTTGGTGAGTTTGTTTCTCTTGTTTAGTGGCTGGAATATACGTTGCATGGCTTCTGGAAGTATGCACCACTTTGTTGGTGCAGATTCTTCCTGCATCAGTTGGGGACACGCTCAATACGGAGAGCTCGGATATGGTCCCCGAGGACAAAAGTACTTCTGTTTATCATCATGATTATTTACATCATTTATTTGCCTGTTTATTTGTTTGTCTTGTGATATTCCTTGTTTTTCACTAACAGTTACTGCATTATTTTAGGTCTTCTGCAGTGCCCAAGAAGGTTGATATTCTCGAGGGAATGCATGTGATTGGGTAGGTAGCTAGTTTAAGGTTTTTTTAAAAAACTTGCACTCAGAATCTGATAATGCTCTCCTACTTATTCTGTTCCATTTGTAGTGTTGCATGTGGGATGGGCCATTCGTTGGTTATCATTGATAGAACAAATGTTGACGAGCGGCTCGATCAGGTTTTTGAATGTTTCTGAAATTCGCTAATACCCTTTTCATCGCATTGTGACAACATGTATTAAAGCTGTCACGTTTCCATTCTTGGCAGCTTGATGTTTACGATGGCAAATCATCCCTTGAAGGTACACCAAATTTCAGAGATCTTTCCTGCCATAAGTGTTGGTTACTGGCTAGCTTCTTCACACCAGCAAGCATGAGTGATGACGTTTGACACTGGATTAGTTTTTACAGATGGGTTTTGAAAGATGTCTTCTATACAAAACCTATTTATATCTTCAGAATACTCGACTTCCGAATTGGTTGAACCCCTCTGCACGCAATGATAGAGATAATGAAGGGCAATTCTTGTGGTTTATTAAATTCTGATTTATTGCTTGTTCATAGGAAGCGAGGAACCCGAGAGCAAATCTCCAGCTACTAACCACACCACTAAAAGCGCTGCTGCTAAAAAAGCCTCTGATAACAAGAGGAGGAAGAAGTCAAAGGCATCATCCTCAGAAGAAGAAGAAGAGGATGATGAAGATGAAGATGAAGAAGGGAGTGACATGGTGTCCGATGATAGTGAACAAGCCAATGGCAAGGCTGGCACAAAATCTCAACGAGGTCGGAAAGCTGCTGGCAGAGGCCGAGGAAGGGGCTCAAAATCAACTAGCAGTGGTGGCAGAGGAGGCAGTGGTCGGGGAAAGAGAGGAAGGCCTCGCAAGTCTTAATGAGTTGCACCAGAGCTCTGGTGCAAGCCGGGAATTTTTGCGCTCTCAAAAGGGAGAGATTCGTGCTATTCTTTCAGAATATTATGTTATGATATTTAACATTTTAATTTCTGATCACCGGGATCTCATCGCTTTGATTCGAAGATTATTTAAGTATTAAACAATTTGACCGACTTTGAGGGGGACTGATAGTGCTGGTTGAGCTTCTAGGCTCATTGGCTGCTACTTAGTATTGAATTGACGGAAAGGAATTTGTACAATGGACTGAATCTTCCTGAAACCTCCGACATTTCTGCCCTTTTCTTAATGAGAAGTTGCTTCTTCAGGGCAAAAGAATGGCAAGATTTGGAGAACTGTATGTGAAGAAGATCACCAGATGAAAGGGGTATTGGATCGGAATTTTGCCTGTCTGATCTGAAGATTACAAATTAGTAGCACAAATATCATTCTGTTGTTTCATTTGTTTTCAGACTTGGGCTCCTGCTGGCATCAGAACCTCGATCCCGTGTTGCGCCGGGAAAGAGTTCAAGTGTGTCGAATTGCTGACATGGAAGAGGAAAACCTCATAGAGAAGGAAAGAAACAGGGACGGAGGAAATTGATAACTCTGCAGAAAAATGAGTCCTCCTATGGACATGGTCTTGCTATCATGACCTTCAACATTTACATGCCCATAGATCCTTACTGAGATACGGGTGAGAGTTTGAGCATCGCAATCTCGGAAGCCTGCCTGAACTCGGGCTGTCCGGTCATTGCTGTGTAAGAAGTAGTTCCTGAACATGGCTCGAGATTGTCAACCCAGTTTCCTGACAGTCCACTTACGGCTACTAACAGTGATTGTATCTTCAATCAATCATTCATGGTTGGAAGCAATTCGGTTCAATTGTAAAATTGGAAGTTCGAAGGCCAAAATCCAAACCGACCTCAAGATTCTTGCCCGTACCAAACTCATCATGCTGTCCCTTGATCAGGTCAACGGGTCAATTGATTCCAGCATTCTTCTCCTTTTTCCAGACCGCTACTCTTGCAATTTCTTCTCCGAATTACGATCGAAGAAACAGGGAAAGGAAATGAGGTCGAAGCTGATAGAACAATCCATGGAACTGTGTGAAATTCTTTTATATGAGACTCCCTGTAAAGAAAAGATTTTCTGTCTTTGGAGAATTGCTTGGGAGGCATTCATTTCACGGGCGTGATGGGCTTCCTGACTACCGTCAGATGGCCATTACCGTGGCCATTGATACCAACAAAGATGGTGGCGAGTTGCCTGCCAACGTCAGTTAGTATGACGGTAGATGATGCCGCTGTTCCGGGCTCCTCGTTGTGCAGTTCCGGGTGATCTCGGACTCAGACCTCGGGCTGAGGGAGCCTCTTCGACAGCGGACCTAGGCCGCTCGTGCCCATCGTCGAGATCACCTTCCAGAAAGTGAAGTTCCCATCCGATGAATACGTGTTACAAAATCCAAATCCATTTTCGTCGGAAAAAATTACACATAGAGGAGAAACAGATACCGGGTGCAGTACTGCCATCCTCAACCCGGTACCCAGGCTCCCACTCCTTTGTTCCCTCTTCCGTAACCTCGAAGGTGGGTGATCTTCTTCCCAATCGTAAAATAATTTTTTTTTTAAAAAAAACAGAGAGAGAGCAAGGAAAATTTGAGAGAGAGGCACGATGACACATCGTTTCACAACAACCAAATTTAGATACAAAAAGCTTAGGGACAAAAGTACAGGCAGAATTGCACTGTCACTGTACTCCCTGCTAATTATTCCCGGAAACAACCGAACCTTACCTTACATGCATTGCTTGGATGAGATGTCAGGTGTCCAGCGTAACTGTCATAATGTACTAGTAATACTAATACAGTATTTTCGTCCAATCAGAATTTGACACATAATCAATTGTTATAATCATTAAGTCCTAAATTTTTTTAAAATTATAATAATCGATTTACTGTAATTGAATATTTATACTGCATCATTATTGTCATACTTTG
Source organism: Lagerstroemia speciosa (assembly GCA_037672795.1). Lineage (NCBI taxonomy): Eukaryota > Viridiplantae > Streptophyta > Magnoliopsida > Myrtales > Lythraceae > Lagerstroemia > Lagerstroemia speciosa. Next base: position 7,775,734 of record CM075304.1, on the reverse strand, counting down.
TACTGTACACTAGCAAGCTTGTGTTTTCCCTTTCAGTGTTGGCTCGTGACTTAGGACAATTAGGCATTAGGTCTGGTAGGGTTGGCTTATGCATCTACGATGACTCGTGCACGAGAATCATTGAACAGCTCAGGAACAAAATCGCGGTACGATCGAAGATTGTTTCCAACAATTTTGTCAGAACCCGACGCGGCGTAGCACTGGCTCGGCATTCGCAACATTACGGCCGGAAAACCGAAAGAAAATGGCTACTCGACCAAGACTGTTTGGTATCAAAGATTCGTTCGACGGGCACATTCAGCAATATTAACCAACGTTATCCACGGAAAATTCCATGGCGAAAAATTTAATTTATTTAATTAATCGCGCTCCCATGTTGGCTTCGTTTTCTCAGTTATAAAAAGCATATTCGTACGCTTAGAAAATAATAAAAGAAAAATAATATAATGAGATACAAAAATTTCATTAATCGAAATTGAACTTTAGATATTGATAAAAAAAAAATTTAACTTAAGATCACTTAATTTTTAAGACAATTATAATACAACTGTACTTAATCTTGTTTTTTTTTTTTAAGAGTCCTTGTTTGAGGTTGAAAGGAACCAAACAATCCGTACGGAATCGTTGAAACGGCTCCTCCCCGCACACGAGCCAACAGCTAACATGCTCACTGTACACACCACTTGATGTAATGGTGCCAGTCGAATGTTCGATCATAGATCTAAAAAAAGAAAGTATCAGGTAGGATGGAGGTTGAACTTCAGTAGAGCTGGACCTTGGATCGAGAGTTGCGGCCCGAGATACTGTGTCGTCGGGCTTCCTGGTACGGTCTTCTCGACGATCTGGAGGTGGTTCATCAATGCATCCATTCGCATGGGATGCGAGAAATAATCTCTCTCTATGCTGAGTTATCAAAATAAACTGGGGTAAGGGGTGTTTTGGTTCGAGTGCTGTTGGATAACAAGGAAAGTTGAGGTATATGAAAAATTTAAACTGTGGTAAAATTTTCTTGGAATATGTGGATTGGAATCTGAGATTGTGGTATCTGGAATAATGAAAAGTTAATTGCAAAGAGCTGTACAATTAGTTGTAAAGTTAATATAATCTGATATCGTGCGTGTTTTAGATATAAACTTTTTAGCAACAGAACTATAAAGTTTAAACCCAAAAAATTTCAGATTATGTTTAATTTTGCAATCAAATATTATAATATGTAGTACAAAGTGCAGTGTAATCACATCACACCTTACAGTCAACCAACGACTACCTAAATGTGGAGAAAATCATGCATGTAATAGGTATATCACATGACAGTGTTTACGTGGTATCATAAACCAATATGATTTAATTATTTTTTTACTTTTAAGTTTAAAAAAAATCTTAAAATGATTGAATCTGATTGGTTTATGACTCTGTATAAGGAGAGAGTCTTGTGTGTAACGGGTACGCCAATTGGCAATACTGATGTAATGTCACGAGCTAATAAGATTCAGTTATTCTTATAATATTTTTATTAAAACTTAAAAGGAAAAAATAAACACTAAAAGAGAAAAAGAAACTACAAAAATGACTTGGTTGTTTGGTTCGTGATACCAGATCAGCACTGTCAAGTGGTGTGCTCTTATATAGAAGACTTTCTCCTACAAAAGTATTATCACGTGATATATCCGTTGCTCGTGATACACTCTCCTAAATGTAAGTATGAGGGGATTTAACAGTTTCATAATTATTTGTGACGAGGAGGTCGTGTATTCAACTTCACAGGTGAGACTATTTGTGTCATTTATTCACTCTTTCTTCTATTTTTCTCTATTCTCTTTTATGATAGTACATATCTCTTGTACATAAAAAAAAAAAAACTTCAATAATTATTTGGGATATGTAAGAAATTGAAGGTACCTTCTATTTTTAAAAAAAAAAACTTAAAAAATGGATATTTCCCTTGATCATGGACACTCAAAAACAGCAAAAATATTTGTACGTAACTAATATATCATATATCAACACTGATATAATATTACAAATTAATTAGATTACGAGGCACAATACTATCTCGCGAAATAGAGACATAACTAACTGTCGCCAGCTTGGCAAGATCGATGAGGTGGAGGGCTAATTCGGCAGAACGGAGAAAATTGCGGCCACTCATTAGTGCTGGAATCTCTGCTCATTCACATGATTGATATAGAAGCTACGTGAAAGGGATAGATAGGTAAAATGGTAATGGTGACACCCTACCTGATGCAAAGAAATTATGAACATGACACCCTGCGGACTAAGGTGGTCCGTAGAGAGGTGGAGAGTATTATGTGTAATGAATATATCATATGACAGCATTAATATTATGTCACACGTCAGAAAAATCTAACCATTTTAAACTTTTTTTTTTAAAATAAATATTTTAAATTAATTAAATTTTCATTGACTATCTCGTGTGGAGGGAAGGAGATAGCCCACAGGAACATCAGCATCCGCGGGTAAAGGCTGCCGTACGAGAGATTGCGGGCCCACTTGGGATGGGTGTGTGGGGCCCACGGAAGGCCCCGACAGTGCAGACAACTGAGTGGGCTTCGAACTCGGAGTCTGGGACGATCGCTTTCGGTAAATATTTAGTGTGTAATATATATAAAAAGTTCAGATTATCGTTCAAATTTTGAATCTTAAAACTGATTGCCGAGAATCGTATGAATTTTATGCGTTAAAATCCGAAAAAATTCTAGATGATGAACCTGTTTCCTCGGGTCATTTTCACGGTTATATTTGCTGTTATTTCCTGAATAAATAAGTGATAGATAGCTAGGCCCCATATAACCAACTTGGAGGGCCGGTAAATATCTTGTGTTTGTAACATACGATAAAGCTTATTTTATAAATTTTTTTTCAAATACTGATGCTGTTAAAATTTTCATAACTACCAAGAGGGGTTGGGCCGAGTGGTAAGCAGCTCGGTGCCGCTTAAGGAGGTCTCAGGTTCGAGACCTCACGTACGCAGACACCCCTCTTGGGAGCCTCACCCGCCATTGCCAGGCGTGCGACCCGGGGCGACCAACGGATTAGTCAAGTATGGTTGGCTGAAAGATGCCATCTCACCGCTGGTGGGGCCTGCTTGGATACCGTGGCTGGCGACAAAAAAAAAAAAAATTTCATAACTTTTGAAAATTTACTTTAACATGTATCAAATTTAAAACCATAATTTTTACATCAAATTTATTGTATATTACATATTGAATACTTGCTCACTCGGCTAGGAGGGCGGGCTGGGTCCTCTTCCTCCGGGACCGTTGCTCAAGGCATCGGGATGTCAGCTCTCCTACAGGCTACAATGGATTTCTTGAGAATCGTGTAGTGATGGTATCTCTTTCCCAGGTCTTTCTACTCTGTTAGTGTTAGGATGATGGCACTTTTATTATAATGTTATTTGTCCAGAAAAAATGAATTATCTAAGAATTTTTTAATCTATCACGAATTATTTTTTTAGGAAATCACGAATTATTTTAGAATTCTCTAATCTACAACGTTGTTAATTTATTTGCTTATGTATACCGTTAATTTTATTAATTGTGTAAGTAGAGTTTGACATGGCATTACATGTGACATTCATCTGATCATAAAAAATTACGAACTATTATCGAATTCTCTGTTTTTTTTTTATAATTTGAATTCATTAATCATAAGTGAGTTATACACAAAATGTACAAACACTTGTACTCAAAATGCACAACTGACAGCTTGTCTCATCTAGTGCTTAGCATTTGCTTAGCTATGAGACCTCTCGAAGCTAACATTGAGATTAGGAGTGACAGAAACACATTGTCTCAAAACACTTATGAACAATCCAAAGATCGCCTCTGGAGTAGAGCGAATTATCTATTTTATCATGAAGATGGACGTGCAAACAGATATTTCCTATTATTGTGACATGATAGATATCATGTATGATATCAAGTCAGACTCTATTGCACAATTATTAAAATTAACGATACACATAAGCAATTAACAGTTAAAATTAACAATGTGCTAGATTAGGAAAAACAAAACATAATTCGTGATTTTCTGGACAAAAAAAATAGTTCGTGGTATATTAGGGAATTCTTAGATAGTTCATACTTTTTTAGGCAAATAACCCTTTCGAGCATGGTTAAACACTTAAATTTCATAAAAACTAATATATTAGGCAAATGAAACTGAGAATCTTATATGTTTGTCAGTTCTTACAAATGTGTCCTAAATATTTCGAAGTGTTAAATCAAGTCTTATATGTTACCAAGTTACAATATCGAGTCATTTCTTTCACCTACCATTACTTTAAACTGACGTGTATTAATGTCATACTAGCTTAAAATGACAGTAAATAACGGAAATGGCTCGATGTTGTAAAGTGTAATATATAGGACTTGATTTAACACTTGGAAACATTTAGAATTCACTTGAAATAATTGACAAATATGTATGACTGTCAGTGTATTTATCTCCTAATATGTTAAAGAAACTCTTACGGATCTAATAACTTGATCATTCAACTGTTTAATTTAATTGTTCATAATCAATAGTTTGAATTAAAAATGAATCTAATCACTCATAATTATTTTTCCCACCTACTTAACGGTCCAATAGCTCAATCATTATACTAAATTTTCCATGAATTATAATATCAAATATGAGTCAAACACTGATCGCAGAATTTAGTAACGACGGATTAAATTGCTATAAATCTGGTTGGAGTCAAAAGAGTTTTACGTGTTAGGGATGAGATGGATTTAAAAACTCTGTTCAAGGGAAGAAACCTAAAAATATAAGACCGGAATCACGGACTATTAGAAATGAAAACATAGGATGATTTAATAAAAATATAAATAAAATTAGTAAAATTTGTATAAAAAAGTTATTTATTCAGAAAATTACGAATTATCTAATAATTTTTCAATCTATCACAAATTATTTTTTTACCCAAAAAATCACTAACTATTCAAGAATTCCCTAATCTACTACGAACTATTTTTTTGCCTAGAAAATCACAAACTATGCCTTGTTTTTCCTAATCTACCACGCTGTTAATTTTGACTGTTAATTGCTAACTTATGCGGTTAATTTTGTTGATTATACAAACGGAGTATGATGTGACATCACACATAATGTCCATTGGGTCATAAAAATAGGAAGTATCTGTTTGTACGTCCATTTTTATGATAAAATAGAGAAATCGATAATAGTTCGTGATTTTGAATGACCATATAGATATCACATATAATTCCACGTCAGACTCCGTTTGTACATTTAACAAAATTAATGGTACATATAAGCAATTAATAAACAAAATTAACAATATAGTAGATTATGGAATTCTTGAATAGTTCGTGATTTTCTAGGAAAAAAATAGTTCGTGATAAATTATGGAATTCTTGAATAGTTCTTGATTTTCTAGGTAACAAATAGTTCGTAATAAATTAGGAAATTCCTAGATAGTTACTGATGTTCTGGATAAATAACCCATAAAAAACTTAAAGATTTTCCCTGGTTGAAGAGGGTAGTTGAAGAAGGTAATCGCCCTCCGCGCTCCTAAATGTATCCCGTGTTACAGGCTTGAAAAAATTTTACCGTTCACGCTATTAGTTTAACTCGCATAATTAATCTCGTATTCAATAAACATTACAATCAATCATATTATATAGCGTGCGGAAATCGAGATCTTACGCTCAACCAAATGTCCACTGAAAGAATCTATGAATAATAATAATGACATGTCAGCTGGACACGAGTCCAACTCTTACATGTTTGTTGAGAAAGAATCCCGCATCGGACAAATAATGAAAGGAAG
>CM075304.1:6822968-7027310 GCA_037672795.1 Lagerstroemia speciosa | reverse complement strand
CTTCTTACCTAAAGTTCAGAAGACAGAAAATGGCACTCGCTGTATTCAGCCAACAGAATAGCTCGAGAAATATAGAGAAAACCATAACATAAAAGCACAATAGGAACGAGCAGAGTAGTTGAAGCATGCTGATTACTGACAATACTTTATTCAATGAGTATACAGAGACTACATGGAATGGAAACAAAGAGGCCAATCTGCATAGCTGAATATAACTTGCAAGTCTTCAACTAGAGTTTGTAAATAGAACTATCAGAAACAAACCTTCTCAAGCGTCCAGACAAGGTGAGGCTGAAACTTAGTCTCAAATGTGACTGGCCCCACCTGTCATTGAAAATCAGGTGACAGAACAAAATGGTCAGAAGGAAATTGAAGTGGCAGAGCAGAGATGAGCAAATAAGGATGAAATATTTCACCTCGTGGACCCGATAATTTGAAAGTAACTGTCTACTTACCGGTAGACCTTGATAAACTTTCTCAATTGCCTCACTGGCAGCACTAGCTTTCAGAATAGCATCACCGAAGCACTCGACTCTACATCATAGCCCGAAGCTCGCCACCCCGTCGGAAGACCTCCATCTAAGACCCAGATTCTCTCGTGACCAAAAACTCGGAACATCCTAACAATTTCCAGATGATCCAGAATATGCGCTAAGTTGAAGCAGCACATTACGGGAGAATAATGTGCAATGAAAGATGCATGAAAAAACAATCGTTACTAATAAGGCCCTGAAACTTACCACCAAACACGAGCTGCACTGAATATTCCCTTTCCATCATAAACAAACGAGCCCATCTCTGTTTTGAATGCCAAGAGAAGAGACAGCTGCAGCAAAGCTTCCTCTGATGGCAACATATGGGGTAGCTGATCCAATTTAAGAGTAAGTTTGGTGCATGATAGATATCGATATAACACATTCTAGAGACGTGACAACATGGCATCTGCAACTTGGAAACTGCCACTACTAAACAAACAATCCTCAAACAGATTCTCGCTCAACAATTCGCGAATCCCAGAAAGTTTTATTTACTGCAAGAAAACTCCAGGGGCTTAAATTCCATCTAGTTACTGCCGAAAAAGCAAATGCACAAAAAATATACACAGATCCACAATGAACAGATGAGAGAAACACTTGTACAGGAATAACTGAATCCCTCAACTGTGAAGGCCATGCATAATTGTGAAAAAACAATGACAACAGGAATCAAAATCGAAAAGAGAAGCCAACTTACGTTTGTTGTTTGGTCTGCTATTCCATCGACGTCAAAGAACAGTGCACCGGGAATGTGAGCGACCTGTTCCGGTCAAGAAAAAAGCTTAGTAGCAAATCCCATCATAGTTTAAGAATGTCAAAATTCAGAATCAAAGCACAATATGTCAATCTGAACCTGGTATTCCTGAAGTGGATTTCTTTGCTCATCCGGCATATACCATGATGCATCTAACACCTGAACCAAATAAGACAAAATTTTTCCAAAAGCTGAAGCTTAGATATTCAGATATTCAGAAACACAAAATTAAAAAGACAATACCTTCAAATCAGGCTCTCTCAGGTTTGCGTGAAGCCAATCAACAGATACAACCGGTTCACTAGAGGACACTGACTGTGTCGAATAATTAGTCGAGGTTCCGATCTGTGAAGAAGCCATTATGCGAGTTTGACAGCCTGAAGCTTGCTTCTGGGAGGAAATTCTTGGTCCAATCTGAAAATGAAATGCCCTCTTCTGCAAGAATTTATATCAACAATGAAAATCAAAGCACAGAAAGCACTTAAATTGAGTTGTCCAAACAAAGACACCAAATTGCGCACACAAACACAGTCAAGAACAAATCACAAGACCCATCAAAAAACTATGACAGCATCATATAACAGTACTCAAAAAAGCACCTTTTCATGCTGTGCTTGAAAATTGCAGAATTAAAGGCACCCAGTAAAGAAATCATGAATCGTCATCAGTAATCCAAGGCCATCCAATAGAGATTTTTACCGCGAGAAGGGAAGAAACGATTGGAGGGGAGCGGGGAACCGAGGATGAGAGGAGGCGAAAACCCAGTACGCTCTTGGTGAAGAGAACCGATGCCATCTATGACGATATGGATACAAAGAATCAGCTTTCAAATGGTATTTGACAAGTGATGAGGAGACACGGAGAGAATGAGTGAGAACTTATATATAATTTCGCCTACCAAGTAAATCTCACAGCATCAGCAGATGCTGCTTCTCCTGCTGGGCCTGGAGGAGGTGCGACGGCTGGCCGATGAATCTCATCGGACTGCTGTTTGACCTCTGCTAGGGACTGTTTGGGTTGCCCTTATCTCTAAAACTTATTATTACTTGCTCAAATAGTGCAAAAACTTACATTTTCAATCCAATATTTACAAATCTCAATTAACATGTCCTGTCGAAATCTCAACTCATTGAATGGGTAAGATAGCACGAAATCTCGACATAGACATCGCACAACAGAGGCAACTAAGCCTGTTCATCGAGTTCTTGAATTATTTCTTTACTTTTCGGTTATTTAATTGATTATTTTATAACAGAAAAAAGCGCGAACCTTCACACGTGTACGTGAAACTTCACCTTGAATGGTATGTCCGTTACACGGATCGGGACAGTTACAAAAATTGAACATGACCCAACAAGCAATGCATCGTATCGATCGGCTTTCCAAATCGATTTGTTTCACATAATATTATACAAGAATAAAGTACCTTCCTTTTAAAAAAAATTTATAGGTAGATTCTCCAAATCTTTCACCCTCCCACAGTACCCTCCCTCGCGAGATAATTTTTTAGTAATTTTATTTCATCACATGTTATAAGAAGACACTGTTCATATTACAATAAATAAATAAATTATTGTTAATTACCATTATCATAATTATTAATAATTAAAATATTTTATATGTAAAATCCTTATTACATAATTATGAGTTGGAACAGTTGAAAATTTCTCCTCACAAGCACACCCTTAGAACTGAACTACAATATAATGAACATAAAATTTATGTTTTCCCCCTGACAAACAAGACACACATGAGTAAATATTCACTGTGCAATACATGACTAACTCGTTACGTTAATCTCTCCTAGATTTGACATGTGTAAGTCTTTATTATAAATTTTACACATATTAAGATTTGAACAATGATCTATACATTAAATTCGCCATGTATTACACACGTATATTTTTAATTTGAACTATTAATATCCAGAAGTATAATGAGTCATAACTAATCCAATTCAAGTCGTGAAGGTCCACTAGGAGTAAAATTTTTCCAAGATAAATTTTTTTCATTTACAAAACTTTAGAGACTTTTTTAAAGGGGAATGAGCACCCTGCCATATCAAATACTCCACTTTCATTTACATACGCATATTTTTTTTTTGTTTGCACTACGTAGTATCCTCGGATGAACAGAAGCGTATCTTAAGACTAATATGCAATCGGGTCGGAATATTTGGAAAAATTTCCATTGACCCCCCAACTTAAGATACGATCATGAAGTCATTCATTTGATGGTTTAGTGAGGGAACCACTGAGCAACTCCAAGTTGGTATTTACATAAGTATGTTTACATGACACTGAGAGCAACTGGGCCCAGTCTAAAAGAACGGGCCTTACTGGACCGCAAGGGAAAGGCCTTGCCCACAAACCAAAGCAGGAGACGAAAACCCTAAACGAAATCATTCCTCTTCTGCCAATTCCTGTTATTTTCCGTGTCGTCCGCGTCCCTCCCTCTCCCCCCACCTCTGCAGCAACAGACATCACTGAGAGGGTGAGCTCGCAGCCCACAAGACCGGAACCCGACAACAGCAGCAAAAACAAAAGCACAGATACAGGGATTTTCAAGAAACCATATCCTAACGTCTCTCTACCCTCTCTGTATCTTGCTTGCCCCCTCGTTCGGTGTAGTTCTTGCAGCTGAGCTTTGAACAGACGGAATGGCTTTTTGCATGAACCGCTGCGACCACCTCTCCGCGAAATCCACTTCCATCCCTTCGTCTCCTTCTCCTCCCCCTTCTAGACCCCACAGCTTCCGCATATTCTTCTATCCTTCCGCCGGTGGTCGCTCGCTGTCCACTAAGCTCCAGTCTAAGAAATGGCCTCTCTGGTCGACGAGGACGGCGGCGGCGGCGCGGGCCAAGAATTCCATCCGGAGCGAGAAAAATTCCGAATTTGGAGGGAACCCAATGGAGAAATCCGCGGCTGTGGGCAAGAGGACAGACCTGAAGAAAATTATGATACTTGGAGCGGGTCCAATCGTGATTGGGCAGGCCTGCGAGTTCGACTACTCGGGGACTCAGGCATGCAAGGCCCTGAAGGAGGAGGGCTACGAGGTCGTCCTCATCAACTCCAACCCGGCAACTATCATGACGGACCCTGACATGGCGGACAGGACCTACGTGACTCCGATGACTCCTGAATTGGTTGAGAAGGTCCTTGAGAAGGAGCGGCCGGACGCCCTGTTGCCCACTATGGGCGGGCAGACTGCCCTCAATCTAGCTGTTGCTCTGGCAGAGAGTGGGGTGTTGGAAAAGTACGGGGTTGAGCTGATCGGGGCAAAGCTCGATGCCATCAGGAAGGCAGAGGATCGGGACTTGTTCAAGCAGGCTATGAAGAATATCGGGCTCAAGACCCCGCCTTCTGGCATTGGTACTGTTGTAAAAAGTGCCCTTTTTGACGTTTATAAGGAAATAATATGCTAGGAAATGAAGTATTAATAAATTCAGTGAGGTTGATAGTCACACAGGGAAAGTTTAGCTTATGTGTTCACATCTGATAGCTTGAAAAATTTTTGGCAGGTACTACTATGGATGAGTGTATTGAGATTGCTAATGAGATTGGGGAGTTTCCTCTGATCATCAGGCCTGCTTTTACTTTGGGGGGCACAGGGGGTGGGATTGCATACAACAAAGAGGAGTTTGAGGCAATCTGCAAGGCAGGGCTGGCAGCAAGTTTGACGAGTCAAGTCCTTGTGGAGAAGTCCCTGTTAGGTTGGAAGGAGTATGAGCTCGAGGTCATGCGAGATTTGGCTGACAATGTTGTGATAATTTGTTCCATTGAGAACATTGATCCAATGGGGGTTCATACAGGGGATTCTATTACAGTAGCTCCCGCTCAGACTCTCACTGATAAGGAGTATCAGAGGCTGAGGGATTATTCTATTGCTATCATAAGGGAGATTGGAGTGGAGTGTGGAGGTTCAAATGTGCAGTTTGCAGTGAACCCAGTTGACGGAGAGGTTATGGTTATTGAGATGAACCCGAGGGTGTCTCGGTCGTCGGCTTTAGCTTCCAAGGCAACCGGTTTCCCCATCGCTAAGATGGCTGCTAAATTATCTGTTGGCTATTCATTGGATCGGATTCCCAATGACATTACTAAGAAGACCCCTGCTAGCTTCGAGCCATCAATTGATTATGTGGTGACAAAGGTAGCAATGCCATGGAGATCTTTTCATCATTGTGATATTGACTAAACATTGAAGATATTAACTTAAACATCCTAGTCAAGTATAGATAGAAGGGAACTTAGTAATTTGCAAAAAAATTTGTGATCCAACTCATATCTAGATCAGATTAGTAGTAAATTGGCTGTAGCAAAATCAGTTAGATGGTACAGATTAAAAATTTGCTGCAGGATAAAATAACCTTGAAAGACCTGATTCACTTTAGCAGCTACTCTAATCATCTCTGCTATTCTGGCTTTATTCATTTGCAGATACCACGGTTTGCATTTGAGAAATTCCCTGGTTCACAGCCAATTCTCACAACCCAGATGAAGTCTGTTGGGGAGTCTATGGCATTAGGCAGGACATTCCAGGAGTCATTCCAGAAGGCGGTTCGATCATTAGAATGTGGTTATTCAGGTTGGGGTTGTGCTCAGGTGAAGGAACTCAAGTGGGACTGGGACCAGCTGAAGTACAGCCTGCGGGTAGCGAGCCCCGACCGCATGCATGCAATTTATGCAGCGATGAAGAGGGGCATGAAAGTTGATGATATTCATGAGCTGAGTCAGATAGATAAGTGGTTCCTCACCCAGCTCAAAGAATTGGTGGATACCGAACAGTTCCTTCTCGCTCACAGTTTGTCTACTCTGTCAAGGGACGACTTCTACGAAGTAAAGCAGAGAGGTTTCAGTGATAAGCAGATTGCTTTTGCTACTAAATCGAATGAGAAGGAAGTGAGGGAAAGACGAATTTCTATGGGCATTACTCCTGCTTATAAGCGTGTTGATACATGCGCTGCTGAGTTTGAGGCTGACACTCCTTACATGTACTCTTCTTATGATTTTGAGTGTGAATCTGCTCCAACCCAGAGGAAGAAAGTATTGATTTTAGGAGGAGGTCCAAACAGGATCGGGCAAGGAATTGAGTTTGATTACTGTTGCTGCCACACTTCTTTTGCTCTCCAGGTAACCTTCTATACATTTTTATCACAATCATTTTAGGGAATTTGAGCTATGACAGTATCTGGGATCCCTTGAACTGTCAACTGGAGTGAGGATTTGCTTAACTGAACCGATTGTTTACCACTAAAAATAGGGTATTCTTGTTTCTGCATTTCCAAACTAGAGCTTGGAGCTGAATATTGATAATTCTGAAGGTTTATCAATTCTCAGTCAGATAACTTTTTCCTTTATTCACAAGTTCTAGGTTAGATTTAATCAGGGGCAGTCTACTATCTGATCTTTCTGTGATATGAACTGTATGACACTGTAATTGGCTCTCTCATCTTTGCTTCTCTGTTGCAGGATGCAGGATATGAGACAATCATGATGAACTCGAACCCTGAGACTGTGTCTACAGATTATGACACAAGTGACCGTCTGTATTTTGAACCATTGACAGTTGAGGATGTTCTGAACATTATTGATCTAGAACGACCTGATGGCATAATTGTCCAATTTGGTGGGCAAACACCGTTGAAGCTGGCACTCCCAATCCAACGGTACCTTGATGAGCACAGACCTATGAGTGCTAGTGGATGTGGTCCTGTTCGAATATGGGGCACATCTCCTGATTCAATTGATGCTGCTGAGGACCGGGAGAGGTTCAATGCGATTCTGAATGAGCTGAAGATTGTTCAGCCCAAGGGAGGCATTGCCAAATGTGAGGCAGATGCTCTTGCAATTGCGAAGGATATTGGGTACCCAGTTGTTGTCCGTCCTTCCTATGTCTTAGGGGGTCGGGCAATGGAGATTGTCTACAGTGATGACAAGCTTGCAACTTACCTAGAGAGTGCTGTGGAGGTGGACCCTGATCGCCCTGTTTTAATTGATAAATACCTCTCTGATGCAATCGAGATTGATGTGGATGCTCTTGCCGATTCTCATGGAAATGTGGTGATTGGTGGGATCATGGAGCATATAGAGCAGGCTGGGATACACTCAGGTGACTCTGCATGCTCAATCCCGACAAAGACCATTCCACACTCTTGCTTGGAAACAATTCGATCTTGGACAACTGACTTGGCGAAGAGGCTTAATGTCTGCGGGCTCATGAACTGTCAGTATGCAATAACAGTTTCAGGGGAGGTTTTCTTGCTCGAAGCGAACCCTCGGGCTTCTCGTACTGTGCCGTTTGTCTCGAAGGCAATCGGGCATCCGTTAGCTAAATATGCTTCGCTTGTAATGTCAGGAAAGACCCTTTATGACCTAGGGTTCACGAAAGAGGTTATTCCACGACATGTCTCAGTTAAGGAGGCAGTCCTTCCCTTTGAGAAGTTCCAAGGCTGCGATGTCCTGCTGGGCCCTGAGATGAGGAGTACTGGTGAGGTCATGGGTATCGATTATGAGTTCTCGGTTGCCTTTGCCAAGGCCCAAATCGCTGCTGGGCAGAGGCTGCCCCTTTCCGGCACAGTGTTCCTGAGCTTGAATGACCTAACAAAGCCTCATCTTGAGAGGATAGCCAAGGCCTTCTTGGACCTGGGGTTCAGGATAGTCTCTACCTCGGGGACAGCTCATGTCCTTGAACTTGCAGGGGTTCCAGCAGAGCGGGTCCTGAAGATGCATGAGGGAAGACCCCATGCTGGGGATATGGTTGCCAATGGACACGTCCAATTGATGGTGATTACGAGCTCAGGGGACCCACTCGATCAGATTGATGGCAGGAAGCTGAGAAGGATGGCACTTGCTTACAAGGTTCCTATAATAACCACAGTGGCTGGGGCTCTGGCGAGTGCTGAAGCAATAAGGAGCTTGAAGAGCAGCGCCATAAACATGATTGCTCTGCAGGACTTCTTCGAGGCTGAAACAGCCACAGACAGCAGCTCGAAGAACTTGCAATCCTTGTCTTCTGTATGATTTGATTGCATAATGTTGTTTGTTTTTGTTTCCTAATTCTGTTGAATTACTCAGGGCCTGCTATGATAGTTTAATGGACAAGGTTTGAATCAACATCTATCTTCTTTCAATGATCAGGTATCTCCCACGTTTGGTCTGTAAAATAAGAATACTATATATACCCAGATGTCAGGTTCAGTTGTATGTTCTGCTGCCGAATTCCACACAATCCCATTCCCCTGTTCTATCAATTCACAGCTCTGCTGCAGACGCCGTGGTTTGCAATGTTTGCAGGTTTCCTTTGGACAAGTTGATGGTGCCGCGTTTTCTCAGTCAAGACGCTGCATTTGCATCAATTCCGATGTCGATGGTGCTGTATAACCTTCTTGTGCATGGTGCTTTCAACTTTTGGTCGCCCGCCTGCCTACTAATTGCTGGAAGACATTGTTCCTCCTCAAATTAATGACTCCACCAACCTTTTCAGGAGAACTTGCATCTTCCTGCAAATCCCCCATTATATCGTCCATGAACTTATTTCGTTCTCCGGTATCTCCTTAGAGACAAAATTCTAGCAGAAAGATGATTCTCCGGTCACTAGTGGGAATTCTGTCAAGCTTCCTTACACAGTTCATGGCAACTCAGAGTGGGTTTTGCCTGCCAGGCATCAGAAGATTATTTTAGTATATACCATCAATTATCTAGAAACTCAATACGTGTGAACTAATTTAGATTAGAGTCAGGTTGGCCGGCCCATTAAGAGAGAGTTGCTTGATATGAATTCTCTCCCCAAGTATCAGAGGATGACTCAACAACCCTGCAGGCCGGGCACCTATCTGAGCCAGCAGGAGAATCTTGGTACCAATAACCTTCAGAACCTTCAACTCCAAAAGCTGGCATTCGAATATATCATATTAGGATAAGACAAGTGCTCAACTCCGCCAGTATCTGAAGAAGCCGATTCAATTTGAACCACGGAAGGCAAGACCATGCCCTCTGCAAGGCCCCTCCCATCACCAGATGGCACAGACAAGGGTATGAACTCACCAAGTTCATCACTGAAATTACAACAATTATACCCTCTCAATGTTGCTAAATCATCTTGGGGATGATTTTCCACCAAGTTCACAGAGCTATGGTTCGTATGAGAAGATGGTGAGTGCTCTGGTAGCCACTTCCCACCATGCTCCCAAAATGCACTCTCCAAGAAACTATACATAGTATACGCTCCAAGTGCCGGGTATCGATTAAGGACTGCAACATATGACAATGTACTTTAATGGATGTAAGCAATAACAACACAGAATATACTCTCCAAGAAACTTTCAGTTTTGTTCTGTTAGCTATACTAGGACCTAGAGACAAACTCAGAATTCTGTGCTTTGTTCTGATCTGTGCCATCTCGCAAGTAATAACACTTCACTAAATGAGGAAAAACCATGCTGCAGTGGTTGATCACATTCTAACATAAAGAGAGACACTAAACGGTAGAATTCACCTGGTAAGCCTGTTTAAGAAACAGAACAGGATTAAGAAACAAAAGAGCAGGTCCTCCACTTCCAAATCTACTACTTCTTGATATTCCAATTGTGGGACGTTCGGGGCCCACTGGTGATTCCCTCATAGTATCTGGGTTCAAGGTCTCCACTGTTCCAGGCCTTGACAAAGTCTCGAAAATGCGCTCGTGATGACTCAGATGAGAGATCGCTGAAGAAGACATCTTTTTCTTCCTTTAGCCAGGTGGCAAACTCATTGTTCTTCAGAAAGTAATCTTCACTGGATAGCTCTTGGAAGTCATGTTTCTGTAAGACTAAACAGCATCAGTTGATTGATCTAATCAGATCAGCCAAAGTGCACAAAAAAAGGGGATTGTAATAAATAAAAATGGACCTCAAGTGATATTCATATATTAAATGTAGCCAAGCAGATCAGCTAAAGTGCACAAAACGTTGGATTGTAATAAAAAAATTACCTCAAGCGATATTCATATATTAAATGTAGCTGTCCAAAATCACGATGCGAACAAACCAGATGTCTTTGATTTCACTTTATGAAGGAAAATTCAAAGCTCTACAGGTAATTAAGTCATTTTGCAATGCTGCCCATAAATTATTGGGGTTGAAAGATCTTGTCATTTCATTTCCTAAAATAGCATTGGAAGTCAAAAAAGCTGCAACTGGAATGAAGCAACGGATTTTGAGCCCTGTAACATAAGGGCAACTTCTCAACCTAAACAACTGTCTGTTACATTTTCTTGCCAAAACAGAGACTGTAGGATGGTGAGACGAATTCTAGCCCCAGGTGCAGCAAAATTTCATACCACAACCCAAAAACAACTGTAAGTGTTTTTAAGATAAGAAAGCAGTTGAATGAACTTAACAAAGATAAAGGAGACACTAATTCTGGGAATATAAGAAAATTACCGAATGTTGCTTTCCTTTATGGCGGTCACTTTTGTGATCATCCTTTTTCTTTTTCTTCTCTGTAGCAATAATAGCATGTCAGTAGGATAACACTTCTCCATGTATTGTATGCTACCAAGCAACCAATGTCTGCTCGACATAAATAAGGTTCATATGTAGGCACAAAGAATATTTAAAAAAATAGATAAAATAATTTAAAAAGCTAAATGTAGAGCAGGAGCACCAAAATTCATAATGTAGATAACAGATTCAGATGGTTAAAAGGAAGTTAAATGTATCCATAAAAGGAACAAGTGAAAATTGAAAAAATGTAAGGAAGAGAGACAGTCCTCTGAAGTACTTTCACATGTACAGATTGCTATACTATTCTAGAGTCAGATCATAACACTATAAATGTTTGACAAGCAAAACACAAACACCCCTCCAATTTTAAAATCAATGATTGAAATTCATGAGTTACAGGATAAACCCAGTTTATTGTCACATAATTAAAGCTGAAAACATAAGATTATGGGTGAAAGCTGTGGAGAACTGCAACCACTAGATACACATCTAATGAAAAATTTGTTAACTGTCCAAGAGTATCCAGTTTTGCATTCTACTTCAACTTCTTGAAATAATAATTGTCCATTGACCTGTAATTTCTGATTAGGTTTCTCATCATCATTCGAACATAGAAGGTGGTTTTATTGAGGGACTGATCCTAATCATGACAACAGTAATGATGTAATGGCGGGACCGATAGCTCACTGGTCGATCCCATTAACCATGGCACAGTGTACAAATTAATAGTAATGACGCTATGAGAAAACCAGTAACTTGAGCCCACACGGAAACCAGAATTGAGAATTCAAAAACTTGAGAAGAAATGTTCCTGACCCTTATCAGAACGGTGTTTGTGTCGTTTCTCGGTTCTGTGGCTCTTTCTGCTCTTGCTTTCTTCATCTTCAGCTGTCCTGTGCCTCTTACTTCTTCCCTCATCTGTGCTCGAAGAAGCAGCACATATTAATCGCATCCGTAAGCTCCACAATTAAAAGAAAAATTCTACTAAATCAATTTCGAATTCTATCATATGCAGCGTAGAACCCTAGAAGAAAAACTATGAGATTAACCAGAAGAAAAGCTTTTCAGCTCTGACAGCTTCGCGCGAGAAACAACAACATCACGAGCTTCACTTCAATGGAAGATATTCGAAGAACAGAACCAAAGAAAGCAAAACCGCTGCATGCAAAAAGCTTCATAGACCATGACAAGAAGCGAGGCAACGAGAAGAAAGACTTTGCCTTTGCTCTTCTTGTCCTCCTTCCTTTTGCTCTCCATCTTACAGATTCGATTCAGAGTCGAAGGAGACGAAGATCTCCGGAGAACAAGACGGAAACACGGGGAAGCAGCCGGGGCGAGATGGAAAAGAAAGATGAAATTTCACTATGCACCTTAAATTTTGACATATTTCTACTTCGGTTCTGAAACATTGCAAAAATGAACAAATTGCACCATGAAGTTTCGATTTTATCCCACTATAGCTCATGACCTTAACACTACCGACCGATTACCCGAAACGTTTCAAAAATTTGCATTTAGAGTTGAGATTATGATTTGGGTAATTTGTTTGAATTGTTAAGTGGTAATAGTTACCTCACCTTTACATTTTTAATTTTTTAATTAATTTTTGATGTAAAATTTAATTCCGACAATAATAATCCAATGCATTCTTAAAATACAACTGATATACAAAGTTGTTTTATCATTTTTTTTGTTTGCACTCTACAGTATCCTAGGTCAGCTGAAACGTACTTCAAAACTAATTTGAGGTCGGACCAATATTCTTGATAAAATTCCCGTTTACCCACCCAACTTGAGAATCAATCCTGTAATCACTTATTTAGAAATTTAGTAAAAGAATCACTAAACCAATATCAGGCTGTAGTTTTATCATTTATACTTAGTAATTAGACCAAACGGTAAGACATGAGAAATAGTAAAAAAAGGACTGCGTGGATAAGAATCTGCAATAATGAGGGTGAAAGTGACATAATTAATAAGTTTAGGATAGAAAGTGAGAAGTAATTAAACAGGCTGACCCCACTAGCTGTTCACAGATTCTATTTTATGCATGCTGTCCGGCCGGCCGTATCTCTGTCTAGGGTTTCATCTTCCACCGCCTCTCCAGCTTCATCGGTATATGACTCCTGCCCACAGGGTAGCTTCTTTCGAGATGGAATTAGAGGGTTTCAACTCCAGCGCAGCTGTTTGAATCTCTTGGACAGTGACCGAGGGGGTTTTGTCACGCCGGAAAGCTAACCTAGGAGCGCAGCGAAGCTGGAATTCCGCAAACTACGCTACAGGGGGAGATCTTGGTAAGCAATCGGTTCGTTCTCAATCTTATCTTCTAACGGGAAGCTGAAAAATTGGATTTTTTTCAGTGCTCTCAATTGCATAACTTGATGGTTATTTGATTATCTAGAAAAACGAGATGGGATCCTCAAAGCGTGGGAGGAGAGATCATGATAGAGGCAGTTGCAGCGATTCAGAAGATGACTTTGAGTCAGCAGATGAGAAGCTAACGGTTAGTTGAAACACATAGAGTTGTTGGATTTTATTATCTGGTAGCATTCCTTTGACTTTGTCTTTTCTTCGTTTATCTCATATGTACAGAGAGGAGATTTAAGTGATGATTCTGAAAACAGCGAGGCCAGTAATGGTGATGATGATGGGGAAGTGAAGGATGACTACGATGATGAAGATGGTATGGAGGAAGGTGAAGAAGAGGAAGATGGTGTAGGGGAAGATGGGGGTGGCATGGAAGAAGATGAGATGGAAAAACTTGAGAAGGAATATAGGGACCTTCAGAATCAAGAGCAGTAAGATTTCGTCCTTCTGTCACCAAATATTATATACTTTAACCTTTAACATTTAGACTCAATCGTTTATTCTGTGCAACTTACTGTTTGAAGATGAAAGATTTTGTAATGTGTAATTAGCACTGGGGTGCAAGTTTTTGTCCCTCTGGTGTTGGTGGTGGTCGTGGGTGTCATGGAGCTTTCTGATGATTTGATTGGACGGATGCTACTGGTGAAGCTGATATGAAGTTTTGTCTTTGAGACCAAGTCCAACAGACTTGAGCTATTCTGGTTTATATGATTTACTTGAAATTGCCTCTTCTTAGGGACATATTAAAAAACCTAAAGAAGCACAAGGATGAAGATCTCCAGAAAGGTGAAGCAGTAAAGAATCAAAAGGTCTGTTGCCTCCACGATTTAGCAGCTAGACTTACATACTATATCAAAAGCTGGTTGCTGATGTCTTCCCCTGATTTTCACGCAGGCTCTTTGGAATAGAACTCTGGAATTGAGATTCTTACTTCAAAAAGAATTCTCTAATTCAAATCGATTACCGCAGGTTTACTTTGGTTTTTGCCTATTCATCAGTTTGTGATGAATAACTTATGTATCTAATTGTTAATTAGTTGCTCCACATAATTTAACGTGACTCAGGAACCTATGAAGTCTTCATTCTGTAATTCGAGTGAAGGAGTCAATGAAGTGTATATGGACTTGATAACCTCAGCCAAGGAGACACTGGATTCAATATTGGAACTACAGGAGGTAGGCTTGGATTCTGTGTTATTATTATTTCATAGTATGATTATCAGACCATAATTTTCCTTCTGTGTTGCACCAAAGATTTGCTTTATGACAATTTTCTTTTACTATACATATCTGTGATGATGCTTGATCAATCTGATTCTTATATGTTTGTGTAAATTTTAAGGCTATGCTTGAGAAGAATCCGTCCATCGCTCAAGCTGCGGAAGGTATGCTGCAACAAATCATTCTTAAGTTTTCTTATCTCCTGCTTCTATGGTCATTCAGAGTTCTGTGATTTTCCTCTCAGGTGTCTCTGAATTGTTATTATTTGTTTTTCTACAGCTCTTAACAAGTTTGTGGTGCAGAAATATTTGCAGTATAATGAATTAATAATGTGAATATATTCTGTCATACCTTGTCAAAATAGGCATACAGGAGGTTGAGCTCTGTGGCTATTTATAATTGTCCTCAGCTTGACCTTGTCTTTTAACAAGTCCTTGCTTTTTTAGGCAAATCTACACAGCCCAGCAAAAAGAAATCAGATGATTTTAAGAGCAGAAGTTCTGAAGGTGATGAAGAATGGGTGCACATATCTCAAATGCATAGAAGGTAGTTCGATATTTCCCAGTTTACATCTCACAAGCTGTAATTAGTTAATTGTATCTGTCCATTACCTTCTTGGTGATAGAGTGATAGAGCTTCAAATGCTATTCTGCTTGTCAGGATTGCCCCTTTCAGAGATACATCAGTGGATAAATGGCAGAGGAAGACACAGGTCACAACTGGTGCTGCTGCAATGAAGAATAAGTTGCAAGCTTTTAATCAGGTTTGCCCTATAACTCTCTAAAATCAACTGCAGCCTAGAAATGAATCAACATAACTTGTTTCTTGAATGTTGGCTTTGTCAAAAATGTTAGTTAGAACTGAATTGTGCATGTTCAACTCGTTTGTTATTTGGCAGAATATTAGCGAGCAAGTATCTAATTATATGAGGGATCCAAGTAGAATGCTGAAGCAGATGCAACAGAGAAGATCAATCATAGGCGTGTTTGGAGCAGTAAGTTCATGAATTTCTTCTTGAGTTGTCTGGAGAAGGGACACCTGCACTGAAAACAATCTGCAGTAAGTTTGCTATATGTCTGATGCTGATTCTCTGCCTACATTATTGATCAGCAGGTTCCTGATGATGTGGACAATGCTAACGGAGAGGTAATCCGAGTTTCTTATATTGTAGACTCTGAAACCCACTCCTTGTTTGTAAAATCAACCTAGATCACCAACATTAATGGGTTTTGTAGATTGAAATCATCTATGAGAATCTCAGAAGGAATTTGTCATCTCATGCTTGTTCTTTCCAGGGAGGAAATGCGGATGGAGACCCAGAACTTCTAGATGACACGCAGTTTTATCAGCAATTACTGAAGGAATTTTTTGAGACCGTCGACATGGCATCTTCCGGTAAAATTAATTACCCATACTCATACCGATCATAGATTCTTATATTTACTAGTTTCAATTCTTTCAGCCTCGGAGAAAGAAGCTTAAATCCTTCAGCATCCTGTTTCCTTTTTTGCTTTCCCTTTATATATCAACAAGGCACTAGCTTAGTTTGAATATACCAGTAGACAGTTGCCTTATTTTCAAATCTTTCCCATTTCATATTGCAGAAGCAGCCTTATATGCGGTAAGAAGGTCACAAAATAAGAAGAGGAAACTCGTTGACCGGCGCGCCTCGAAGTCTCGGAAGATTAGGTAAGTCTCTCGAGATATACTCTTGTTAACCCTTCTTAACATCTGGAAAAATCTCAGATTCAGTCATAACAAATTGTCCCTGTTCCTTTAATCGATCTTCTTGTCTTGTATGATTTCGGGTTTTGCAGGTATAATGTTCATGAAAAGATTGTCAACTTCATGGCTCCCCAGCCCATGGACATTCCTGAGATGGCGCCTAAGCTGTTTAAGAATCTCTTTGGGCTGAAGAAGCAAAGACCTGCTCCTGTTGCCTAGTGCCAGACAGTTTTGGTATACTTCATGCAACATTTTTGACAGTGTAATGTGTATTTGATCTTTGTTAGAGCATTCTATTAACTTGTCCTAAGAACTCAGTGGCTCATCGAAACTTGAGCTGAACTTCGACAAGATTCGTTGATTGAGAAGAAAATATAACATTTTTACCTATCTATACTGTCTGTTTAGTACTTATGTAGGGAATTGATAGAAGAGCTTTAAAACATCAAAGTTGGGCAAACCAATGGTTGGAATTATGCTTGAGTAAATCTCTGCATCGTCGGGGTTGGGTCTAGAGAATTTACGACAAAGAGTATCGCACTGCTAGCTCTCGCAGATTTGAATCTCGAGGCCGTCTCTACCTATTTTTGACTAAATTATGTATACTACTATGAGGCCATTCGCCCCTCGACTACCGAGCAAAACAGGAGTCTCTGCTTGCCGACCGAAGAAAGGGAATCGGATGTGCAAGAGAGGTGGATAGAGAAAATGAGACGGCCAATGTGGGAGATAGAATCGATCGAGGGAGGAGGGCCGTGCACCTGACCGCCGAAGAAGAAGGAAGAATAATGAAAACGCTTTAAAAGACTAAAATGCCCAGACATGACGTGGTCGGTTAAGGGAGCTGCCCTGGAACTCTCTTTTCATTGCAAACAATTGGAAGACTCTGACGTGCAATAAAAGAAAATAAAAATAAATAAATGTGAAATATTGGAATGAATTTATATAATTACATTGTTTATTTATAATTTATTATGATTTAACTTATTTAAAATTTATTAACTTATAGTAATGAGCAGAGTATTTTCAATTATCATTACATTAGTATACTATGTTAATTTTTTCTTTTTAATTTCATAATATTAAATCATTAATTCAAAAAAATTGAATAGATTTTTACCTCTTAAATCATAGATATGGAGTAGGGTAAGAGAATTTTAATAGTTAATAAAAGATTTTACCGTTAAGATCATAAATAGGGAGTGTGAGAAAATAAATAAAATTATTATTTTATTATTAATATGAAAATCAAATGCATGCTATAAATTTTAATATGTAAATTGGACTAATGGCAAACATCGAAAAAAAACACCAGAACAGAGAGAGATTTGCATATAATAGTATAGATTTATAGAGAGTTTTGTGAATTTGTGAATTTATGGGCGTTGGTGTCCAGAGAAATAAATTCGTTTTTTAAAAAATAGAATCTTCTTCATATGGGCCAGGAGAGGCCCAGGAGAATCGGAAGGTACAAGCTGGCCCAATTAGTCCATTGGGCCGGAGTAGGCCCGATGAGAAGCGCACCGGGGCATTGCTAAAACCCTAAACCCTAACGTATATCAATCCACTCCATCTCCCTTCTCCGCTCGTCGGAGCTCAGAAACTTGCCGGAAGTGAGAGAACGGTCTTCCTGCCTGACTCTGAAGAAAGAGGTGGAAGGAACAATGCCGTCGTCTTCCGACTCGGATTCCGATGCAGTCATGACGGAGGCTCAGAGGGAGAAGGGGCTTGTGTCGGCTCTGGACATGCCGGACGTTCCGTCTCAGACGCTCCCGCCACACCTGGAGCTTCGCAGAACTCGAGTTCTCTGTAACGCGGATGCTCCTGACAGTGTATTTCTCGCTCTCATCCTCATTCCTCTTTCTCTCCCGTTTTCATTTTTAGCGTCAGCCATATAATTTAACTGTGGCCTTGTCCCTGTACATCGAGAAGGTTTCTAAACGTTTCTTGGCTCTGTTGTCAGTAAATGAAAGCTATTGCTACCATTCTGAAAGCTTTCAATCTTTTTATTTAATTTTAGTCTCTAGGTGGTTGCTAAATTGAGAGACTTTGTGATTGTAGACAGATACTATACAGTATTCAGGAGCTTATGCATCCATGAGGGTTGACAACAGTATGCGGTTGGATCAGTTCAACAACAACTTCAGAGTTGAGGTAACTCGGCTTACTGAGGATGAAATGGAGTTTGATATGGTCGGTATTGATCCTGCCATTGCCAATGCATTTCGAAGGATCCTCTTGGCTGAGGTGTGTGAGTTATCTTCTCTCCTGTGCTTTTACACCATTTTTGAATATTTGTTGTGAATAAATTGTTCTTATGCTCGCGTCTATCCATGTAATAGTATATTGATGAAATCCCCCATCTTATCATAATGTGTGTATCATAATTTTATATATTACGAGATCACTCATTGCCTTTTATAATCTTTTATCAAGCATCATTCTTACAGTCATTTTTGCAATCTGTGCGAATATGTCTTTGTGTCTGCAGCTCCCCACTATGGCCATTGAGAAAGTTCTTATTGCAAACAATACCTCAGTTATCCAGGACGAAGTTCTTGCCCATCGTTTGGGTCTTATCCCCATCAAAGCTGACCCGAGGCTTTTTGATTATTTATCAGGTTATTTTGGAATTTCACGGGTACATTATTTGTTAGGCAAAAGACATGTAGGTTAGAGTTGCCTTTTTGTTTTGATCACATATACTAAGTTATTTTCATGCATGGACTGTAGAAAATGATAAGCCAAGTGAGAAGAACACCATTGTTTTTAAGCTCCATGTCCGATGTGAAAGAAGTGGGCCCCGTATTACAGGTTAGTTTATTCACTCCTTTTTGATGTTAAGTTTGGATATGTTTTCTTTTATCTTAACTTCAAGTTTTCCATCTATTTTCTGCTCTTGTGTCATAACAATGATGATATGAGGGATATGCAGTGAAATCAGATGAGCTTAAGTGGCTACCAAATGGGAGCGAGCTTCATAAGACATCTGAAGATTCAAATTCCAGCTCAAAAGTGGAGACATATACTTCATTTACCCGCAGTCAGGATTCCCTGCCTGAATTCTCAAGCAATCCAATCACAGTATATCCTGATATTATTCTTGCCAAACTAGGGCCCGGTCAGGTAAAGATCTTCTGAGTTTACATTTATTCAAAAACCTGCCTGCTGTTATTTCTTCGTCTAACAACTGCACCTTAGAATATGCGTTACACCATCATTTTTCAATGTATATTTTCTAAACTGTTGTTTGTGCATTGTGATTTATTGACTTTGCTTACCAACAGCAGCTGTTTCTTGATATTAAATGAGAAATAGATTCGTAGGGATGAATAGAAGAGTGGATAGCTTCACATGGCAGATCAATTTTACCAATCAGTTTGGTTCTATTTGTATTCTAAGAAATGAATCTACACCTCTGCTGCATATAAATATCATACTGGAAGACTTTCCTGATGTTAGCATTGACTAGGGTCCTTCCTGTCATCCAGTTCCATTATATGTTGAAGAGCTTATTTAATTTTGAGTTGCCTATGTATGTGTGGTTGATTCTTAAAGGTTCCACCCACTATGGCTCTCTGTATCATTATAAAGAGATTGTGAAACCTTCTGACAAGGCGTTAGTAATTTGGGGGGCGGGCGGGCGGGCGGGGATGGATCACAACTGATTCAAGGGCTACGTAGGGGTTGTGTATATTGCTGTAGTCATATGTTGTGGGATATGTTACATCAATTAAAGTAGTTTGTATAACCACTTATTATTATACTTCAGGTCTGTTTTTTGGTTAAAAAATGTCCTCTCTCAATAATTTGTCTTCAATTTTCTACCTTTTCTCTCTTGAAATTATTAGAAGAAATCAACTGCAATTACTTATTACCTCTGCAAATCCTTGGCCTGCTTTTATTTTCAGGAAATTGAGCTAGAAGCACATGCAGTTAAAGGTATTGGGAAAACACATGCAAAATGGTCCCCTGTGGCCACTTCTTGGTATCGGATGCTTCCAGAGGTGAGGGATGTAAATTTTATGGGCGTGCATTTCATGATGTCCCTGCTTATGTTGGAACTTATATGTAAAGGAATGTTAGTTTACACTTTGCAGCTTTTGTTTAGGTTGTGCTGACTCAAGAAATCAAAGGCAAGATGGCAGAAGTGCTTAAACAGAAGTGTCCAGTTGGTGTGTTTGATATTGAAGATCTTGCCGATGGTAAGTTTTTTCCCAACCCCAATAATGCCCTTTTTGGTATCTTGCATTCGAGAATAATGAATGCTGTTTGTATTTGATTATAGCAGACGACTTTAATTTACTCAGGTCACATTTTCAAGTTTTGACCAATTTTTTTGCATCTTTCCGACATTTGGAGGAGAAAGCGTTGCAAACATATATAGATATCTTATAATTGAGAATAAAGCTATCTAAATATGACTGTGGAGTGGAGGATGCTAATTTCCACAAGCCATAAATTCAAGATTTGTCCAATTTATTCTCCTTTTTTCACTGACAACAACGGTGGATGTGTAGGTACAAAGAGGGCCACAGTTGCTCGGCCTCGAGCTTGCACACTTTGCAGGGAGTGTATTAGAGATGGAGAGGAGTGGGAAGAGCGGATATCCTTGCGTCGTGTTAAGGATCACTTTATATGTAAGTCATGGTGGCTCAAAACACACAGCAAACAAATCATTAGATTTAACTTTCAGTGCTTGCTGGCGTTATATAAATCGTGTTTGACATCGTTTTGCTATTTATATCAACATAGAATCTAATTCAAGACGTTGAACACATTTTTCCAACTTCTCCTTCCTGCTGCAGTCACCATTGAGTCAACTGGAGCATTACCGCCTGAAGTTCTTTTCACAGAGGCGGTGAAGATCCTAGAGGACAAATGCGACCGAGTAATCAGTGACCTCTCTTGACGCTACTGCCCTTCCGACCATCTTAGGCATGGAGGACTGGCCGGCCAATTGGTTTCTTTTTCACCCACCTGCCAAAGAATATTCCCCATACGTCACCGTGTATCATATGATTTTCTGCTCTTTATGGGGTAAGGAAAGACTAATTATTTACAGAGTCGTCTAGACTGCTGCAATTTTTGAAGGAGTGTAAAGGTGAAAAGACTCATTATATACAGAGTTGTTGCAGCTCTCACGATAATGTCATCATGACTCCATGTTGCAGCTTTCGGATAAGAAAGTGGACACTGATTGTGTTGCATACCTAACAATGGTAGGTAAGGCGTTATCCGCATGCTTGTGTTGCAGCCAGTTTTCACCTCATCTGCAGAAACAGATCGTCCGAAAGAGGTAGCAATACGGTTGGAGCATCAGCCAAAGTTATGACGAGTGACAGAATGTCATTCGATGGAAATGTTTTAGAGTAGGCCTCTAATCTGCTCTAAAACACCAATTTGCAAATTGTCGTAGCACAGTAAAATGGTCCATAAAAGGCGACAGCCCGTGCCTCTTGTATGTGGAAAATTGTTGTTTTGTCAGTGACGATGCGGGACGACCGGAACTGTTTCAGACTTCATCTGGAGCCGGAAGATTATGAAGCCAGCATCGCGTGGGTCTCCTTCACCTTGTGAAACCCATCAGCTCCAAACAGCAAATTGGCCCCATAATGTAACTTCATACGGTGCATAACCCAGCCTATTTCACAACCGAAAGGAACTCAACATCCTATTTTCGCTCATACCAAAGGCTCCTGTGGAAACCTTGACTGCCCTGAGCATCGAAATCGGTCTCATCCTCAAGTGACATTGCTCTACAGACTTTGCAATGAGAGAGCTTCTGATCGACTCAAAGACCTCAACCAACCCTCCTACAACTTGACTTGTGACCAATTGCAGTTCCCTGCATTTGACAGTGACATGTATCACCAGGAACTCTTACCTGTACATTTGTTCGTTGAAAACAAGGGGATGCAATTTTTTAAATACAATCTCTACAGAAGACAAGCTAACATCAAACCCATAACTCTGCCCCCCGTACTGCACGTAAAGGTATTGCTTTGAGGATGAGGGTGGAGGCAAGACTTCATCGAGCTCCGGGAATTCGACACTGGGGGCCGAAGGAAGGTCTTTCTTCAGCGAGAAATAGACATCGGCTAAGAGCAGCCATACAAGATCGGGATCCACACATGCTAGCCCATGCAATGCATTTATAGAAGCATCCCGTAGCCCTACTACGCCGCTACAAGCGATGCCCACAACAAGACCGCTGACCTTTTTCAGGACCACTCTCAAGGCCGAAGAGCTCTTCTTGTTCCGGGACAGGTCCGCTATCATGTTGAGCACTGCAACCTGGGCTTTGAGGCTGGAAGCTTCAGCCACCGTCTCCTCTGAAGATGGAGAGCTCCGATAAGGAAGGCGCAACGGGATCCTTTCCTCTTTGGGGTCGGCTTTCCGGAGATACGGGGATGTACTTAGGAGTCGCCAGAAGTGGGAGCCATCGATGTGGAAGCGGCGGGAAAAGAAATCTCCTCCACATATCTGCACACACGAGCTTACTACACCCACGCATCTCTGTATGACCTGAATTACATTTAGAGAATGTTAACACAAACTCATAACTTTAGTCGAATAAATCATATTGAACTAAATAAAGGTTCAGCTGAACTCTAGGGGCGACAGCAGCAAAACCTATTCAGAGAAGATTTGTACGGAATAGCAAAACATCACCAGGATTACTATTCAATCAATCTTAAACTAAATGAGCACTCACAATCACACACAAGACAATTTTTACTTAATACTATCCCTCAACTTCCAGAAAAACCAGAAGATCCAATATGATGCAAGAATCCAGCTAGACAGATTGCAAACTATTTTCTGTTATTGTTACATAGCATCATGAGCTTCAGCCGACCTGTGAATTTTAGCCAGATATCGTGATTACAAAAATGAGATTGGGAGGATGAAAAGGGTTAAAGCAATAGTTATGAGGAGACAATATCTCACCACATGATTGTTATTCCGGATACAAGCCACCAGAAACGGCCATATTTGATTCATTGCTGGAAGCAGCCTGTTCTCATCTGTTCCTTCTTCAGCAGCATCCATGGTGTCTTGAAGCTGGTAAAGGGAATGTGATTGGATGACCTCTTCAATTGCCTCTTGGGTTTCTCTTTCATGCTTATATGCTGCTTCAACATTTGCCAGTGTTGAAATACCATCCTGTCCAGTGAAATGGGGAAACATTGTCATGAGCAAAACAGGCTTTCTTAATCATAACTACAGAAGAAATTATATTTTGAAAGCTGTATTAGTCATAAGACGAAAATTAACTGCAGAAATAACAATGGGTCTGGACTAGGCAAAGGAAGTACCTCAATTATATTCAGTGCCACCAAGCATGCTGCCTGGTTTGATGAGACGAGAAAGGGGGTTGCAGCAGTCAAACATGAAGTTGCAACCGATCCAACTGTTCTTCGATACCTCTTAGAATTATTCAACTTAAATATTACTTCCACCCATTGCTCTGCATATGCAATCCCATAGTAAGGTACACATCGTCTACACCAGATTAAACAGAGTGCTAGAAAGAATTGGGAACCAGAACAGCACGAAATACAGGAAACAATATTTTAAAAGTTGATGACACCTAGATCTTAGGAGACTCTTATAGGATCATCCTGCAGAATGCTCAAGAAAATAATCTTGCAGTAGGCTTGATCTCCACAAAATCAAGAGGAATTAACTGCTTTCAAATTACCTGTTTCCCTCAGAGAGCAGCCTCCACCACCGTCATGCGATGCTGACACTCGTTTAGACTCTCTCTGTGTTTTTTGCACCATGTCAGATAGGAGCTCCACTCGTTTGAATATAGACTCTGACTCGATGATCAAAGAAGGAGCCCCACGCTTTGATGACTTCGCAATCTCAGCTACAGCCTAAAAGAAAGAAAAATGGAAAAGAGCAAACTAATAAAGTTACGCATTTCAAAGATAATTATTTATTGTCAGAAGCATCCAACTCTATTTCTGACAAAGGAAACATTTTCATTTCCTCCCACTAATCTGTTATATTTATAACCAGGTGGTCGATCAAACAGACTTAAGATTTTTTTCTATGCCTGATCAGAGACTAACACAAGGTTAAGCCACATCATTGTACAAACGTAAGTAAAACTAGAAGCAGCAAATGATTGGGTTACACAAAATTTTCAAAGAACAGAAAAGGTACAAATTCCATTTTTTCAATGTCCTATGTTAGCCTGGAACAGTATCCGCTAAGTGCCCACTAATGACTTTAATTTCTCAGTCTACAAATTTACTTCAGAAACAAATGACAAACTTACAAAATGACATAAGCTAAGAAAGACAATAGAGGAAACAGACCCAGAATAATGCCACTGCTAGGATCTGCCAAAAATTTGACATACTAGAGACAACACAGATAAATTAAAGCAGCAGTGACTAGGAATATGACATGTGCAGAATTATGTACCTTTAGAAAGGGGATTGTCAAGTCTGGATGCTGATGCCTGCCAAGAATCTCTAGTTCATGAGAAACAGAGCGCATCTGTCAATAATGCAATTTTTGACAAATTAGTACAATAGAGCAAAATGCTTCGATAAGGGCAATTGAAAAGGCATGAAATTCTCTTATAGAATAAGTAGTAACAAAAATTATGCAGAAATGTAGATATGATGGCTTTACAGGTTCTTCCAACAGGGGCAGTATTTTCTCAGCAACTCCAATAAAAGAGAGCATGGCTGCTAGGACATTAGGCACATGAGGATTGAGATCTAGATGAGAAAGTTGCCGGCATATGGAATCTATTATATAGTCTGCATTCGTCAAAACTAACTCTCCAACCTGCAGATCGTACAATAAACCGTTATAAACCATTTCATAGAATAATAAGAAAGTCGGAGGAGCAGAGTAATTAAAACCTCACCATTGTGTAGCCAGATGTAAGTGAAATGACATGAAGAACAGCATCAGAGGCGCTTCTAACATGAAAGTTAGCCGAAACAAGCTTCTCAAGCAACAAATAAAGGGTTGAATGCAGGAATCCACTGGAAGCAAAATCTTTTCCAAGGCACATATTAAAAATGCCTATCCCCTCTATGATAACCTGAAAAGGAAAACTGAGTAAGGCCATTCATTTCAGCTGTGGAAAAAGGGTCTGTATCCAGATGTACCGGCATTTTGATGTAAGGTTAGGTAAAAGTACCTGTTGTAGCATCGCAGTATCAGTGAATAAGTGCAGAGGAATTTGCTCAACCTCACCATCAGAATCCACAATGGAGGATCCACGTTCAAGTGGAAGATTCCACACTTCAGGGGACAGATATTCGTGCAAGATTCTACCAATACAAGCAATCAAAAGCCCTCTTGACTCCTCTTCTGGGAGCTTCCATGAATGTTCATCCATGATTGAGCAGCCTCCCATAAAATTCTTGTCACCCCTTCTGGTAGGCTTATGGAACATCTGCTTCAAATTTTTAACTGCCTGATCTGATAAGCCAAATACCAGTTCATTTAGAATACATACAGCAATACTGGCCAGGCGAAGTAATTGCCCCGATTCAGGTCTCTTGTACCACAACTGCCATCCCTCTTCATTGTAATCCCTAATCCGCAGCTCAGAAACCAATTTACGAATATAGCCTAGAGGAATATCAGCAACAACCGACAGATGGTCTCCACTCCTAGAATCTAGCAACAATCAAGACAAAGATGCCAAGAATAAGCATTGTGGCCCAAATAGTGGAGTGCAAACAAGAAATGATTTATGAGCCTTGAGATACCTGCCATTGAAGATAAACCTACAAGTCTAAGAATCTGAGCAAGGGTCTGATACAATTTCTGACTGCCAACATAGACAAACCAAGGGGGCATGCGTGGAAGCTCATAGCTCTTTTGTATATATTCCAATCTTTGCTGACTAATCGTTGGCTCAGAAACTTGCAGCTGAGCAGAATCCAAGGGAATCTGATGATCCTCTGACGAATGAGATTGGGCCTTCAGCTCCGCAATGGCAGGGAAGTATCCTGTGGAGGATGTCCTTGCCAAGACAAGCTTGTTAAGAGATCCGGTAAACACCGAATTGTGGCTCATACAGATAGAAAGAGCATCCAAAAACCGAGCAGCTGCAACCTACTTGTTTAAAAGAAAGGAGCAGAGTTATCATCTACATTGTTAAAAAAATTAAGATGTGAAAAAAAATTTAAAAAAATCAGACCACTCTATTGTGCAAGATGCAGGCATTTGCAACACTAGGATTAAACATCCTGGTGAAGAGATGCTCATTAAATCAACGTTGGTTTAAAATTGAATTCAATTTTTGCATTCAACAGTCAGATGCTGAGCAAGCTTTGCTGTAATTGAGAGCTCCTTTGCAATTGACTTAGAACATTCTACAAGCTCCTTTTGCTGAAAAATAAACAGTTCAACAGGGAACATTTATTGGAAAAAAGGGAACTTTTTTCTCATCAGCCTCTACACTAAATAACAATATTATTTCAAGAGAACGCACATCACGCAATACTAAACCAGTACGCTTCAATGGGTGATCTCTGACAAAAGATGCATATGCATCGTAAACTCTCAAGAATTAGTACCATCATCTTAATGCCTCCATTTCTTTAAGTTATCTCAGAATTTCTAGATACAGTCCTTTAAGAAAAGCTGGTGCATAATACTACTTGAGAGCAAGGCGAGCCCAAGAAATCAATTAAAACATATTTCAAGGAAGAAGACTAAGAAGCGTTTTCCCGCAAAATGTTGGGAGGAACCGTACTTCAGGAATTCCATCTATTGCAAGAGATATGAGTTTTTACTACAAGAAGGAAATACATACTGGAGAATGGAGGAGCTGATCCATCACAAGTTGAGGTCCAGCATAGTATAAGATAACAAGCAACTGCTGAGCATGTGCTAGTGCAAGAGACTCCTCACTCCCAAGTACAACTTTTGGAAGCACCTCAATTAACCTAATTTTAAGATGCCATGAGTTCACGTCAAGCAGAGGTTCAATTAGCAGTTCAGTTGAAGCACAAAACCTGTTTAAGATTTCCATGATATCATGCTCTACATGATCTTTTCCATTAGAAGAGAATAAACATTCGAGGAACTCCTGGGCAGATGAAGCAACTTCTTCAGAATCATCAACCACCAAAAGGCATAGGCATTCCTGCAAGTGCCAAAATACAAATTTTTGAACATTAAGAAAACTGGTGACTGAAAACAGCAGGATAGCATATTGTATATGTTGCTTATTGCACATAAAAACAGCTGGCCATCGTGCAAAAAAAGACAGTCAAGCCAAGAAAAAACCAATAAGAAAACATGCATAAATCAGCTTTAAACATTAACATCCCACCAAATTCTAGAAATAAAGTTGAAACTGCCTCAGCAAACATACAATAACACAAGCATTTCCCCAAATTGGAAACAGTACAACAAATACTACAACATCATAACAGGGCTAACTGCAGTTCCTAGAAATATATAACAGATAACTTGTCTCTTTTGCCTTACCAAAAGC
Source organism: Lagerstroemia speciosa (assembly GCA_037672795.1). Lineage (NCBI taxonomy): Eukaryota > Viridiplantae > Streptophyta > Magnoliopsida > Myrtales > Lythraceae > Lagerstroemia > Lagerstroemia speciosa. The sequence goes on along the minus strand of CM075304.1, from coordinate 6,999,736 downwards.
ATCAACCTGCATTGTTTCAATGAATAACGACACTCTGTTAACAGTCCCTGTACAGCTGCCAGAAGTCCTTGCCTCAACTTTGTGGATGGATGAACACAAATCTGACAAACATAATAAGAATATACCAAGCTATCAAACTCATGAAAATACAGTTACAAAGTTCAAAAATTTGTCAAGTAAAACAGTAACAAGGATAAATCTCAGACTATTTTATAGATCCATACTTGCGGAAAAGTTGCACTCAACAGTTTCTGAACATTTGCCGAAGTTCTGGCCATCCAATCTTTTGTACGAGATACATGAAAGGATCCAAACCTCTTTTCGGAGTCTGTAACCCGATTTGGGTATTCATCCTCTGCTACTCTCATCTTAGCTTCCTCACCTGACTCTTCAGCTATAATTTCTTCACAACTTTGATTGTTTGCAGGTAACTGCCTAAGTTTCTCCAGAAATGCATATGTTGGGCCATGCCTTTTAGAGTTAATATCAGCAGTGGGATTTGATGGCAAATCAATGACAGAAGCATTTGTACCATCTTGAAGTACAATCATAAGATACTCAGCCAACCCCCTTATTGCATGATCAGTAGCTTCAAGATTTCCAGCAGCACCACTCATCATTGTTTTTGAGACATACATAACTTTCGTAAACTGACTAACAACACCAGGTAAAAAGAAAGCTAATGCATCTGCAGTGCCAACCTGCACAAAAATGCCACCATTAAAAGCATGTTAAGAATGTTAAAGGTTCTTTGATATTCAAGATGAGAATATTAAAGGTTCTCTTGAATAGTAGAACAAAAAATATTTTGACATACTTCATAAAGTAGTTGTCAACTACACATGAATCAAATCCAGCCAGTAGATCAAAAAGAGCATTTTTTTCATCACTGCACATAAAATACAGGGTTATACATAGAAAGCCTATACCTCTAAGTCCTCACCAAAAAGATTTATGATCAAAACTAGATGCAGACGATTGGAAGCTTCTTGCAATTCAAGACAAGACTCCATATTCACACTGCCTTTTTTCAATATACCCATGATTCCATGGTCGCAAAAGATAGATATCAGATTCAGATATTAACAGTTCAGACAGAAGTTTGAAAAACACTATATCTGGAACTCCAGGATTTGAGGCCCAATCGTAGGTCAGATTGCAAACAACGCATTCAGTTCTATGCAGTTTTACCTTGGCAACAAGAACCCGCAGAGTAAGAAATGCTTCTATACGGAGACTTGCACTCCCTCGATGTCCACGCGCAGCCTCGACATCTGCTGCCTTTCCATAAATTGCAACATATAACATTAGTAGATAGTCAAAATTTAATCAAGAAGTAGCTTAGAACAAAATGTTACTTACTTTTAAGAGCAGCGATAACCAATGACCAACAGCAGCAGATGCATCTTGAGACTGCAGAAATGCAAGTAAACACTCCCCAGTCCCCGCTTTGCACTTTGAATGTCTGATTAAGTTAGTTTGCATTTCCTTCCCCTTCAGTAATGCAGGCAAACCAGTGATTTGTTTACACAAACACGTGTCATCAGTGCACTGACACAAATTTATGAGCATTGCTTTGAAACACTTTATTATTCCTTCACGGAACTCTTCAGTAGCCTCAGATGGTGAAAGCAAAGCCCCATGTGTCAATTTTTTCAACAACACGACCAGCTACATCAAGTCAACCAGCAACACATTACTCTCAGTGATTTCTTTGAAGACACAGACAAAACAGAAAATCAGGCAAAACAAATATTGAAGACAACAAAAACCTGATTCAACACATTTAAAGAACACTTGTTGAGAAGTTCCTCCAGACAGTTCAGAACACCTTCTGCTACACCATCGCTCACTCTGTAAGGTGTAGCCGGGCTTTTAGACTCAGTATCTCTATCATCCGAATCCATTTTGTTGGAGGACCTGCAGCCAATTGCCGCATCTAACAGCAGTAGCAGCGGGAACAATATATAACTGATACATTAAAATAGGGACATGTCAGATGCAGAAAACATACAGCATATTATCAATATATCATCGAGGGTGAAAAAGAAGATGCCAATGCGGGACGCAATTTGAATGCTAGAACTAACATATCAATGACAATGAAACGAGAACAGGCATCTATTTTATGGTGTCAGTGTCGGAATGGATCCTTAATATGGAGATGAAACGGATTTCAGGTGCATGCACGATCTTCTGGACGTGTTCCATCCATAAATACGTCCTCCGACATCTCTTCTTTATTTCAGTTCTATCATACACAACCAATTTAGCGCCTCTTTCTACTCGAGAAAAATATGGAGAACTGGGGCTGAACTAACTTAACTAAAATTAAATTCTACCAATATTAGCATATAGGCACTTCGCAGCTCTAGGTGCTGGTAAGCAGCGCCTTGACACTGAAAATTCGCAGCACTACAAAAACATGACAGGTAGTTTAGGCTACCCTAAGGCTCCGATCGAGAAACTAATCATGAAGTACACGCCATTTAACACAAATCAAGAGAGCATACAACTCCGCTGGCTACAATTGCTAGGCGGAAAAGTTCAGTGCGCCTACTCGAAGAAGGGCTGGAGGTCGTCGGAGGACGAGATGCGGAGGTAATCGAGGAGGGCAGGGATTGCAGGACATTGCTGTTTGGGATTCCGCAAGAGCTCCAGCAGGTCAGTGCAGTAGGTTTTCAGGGCGCCGAAGACTCTGCCCCTCCTCACAGCTCCTTCCTCGCCTTCCATGAGCTCTTCAGAGAGAGCACCGATCAACTCCATTGAAGAACCTTCCCTCCGTGAAATTGACGAATCCCCGGAAGGAGAGATGGACACGAGAGAGAGAACCGTGGCGGCAGATTCTGGAACTTCAAAGGGCGGAGAAAGGAAGGAACTGGAGCAGGGGTAAGGTGGTAATTTAACATGCGCCGTCGTGTGGTCTTGATTTTCTAGATGTTATCCTTGAACTTTCATGCTTTTCAAATCACCCCTCCCACTCTTCCTAACTTCCTAAATCACCCTTGCAGTGAAATCTTCCCTTAGTTAACAGGAAAATCTTCAATGGAGCGAAAGTGCTGATGTGATATATCTATTCAGTCAGAATTTATTATTTATATATTTTTCTAATGAGAGTTTATTATTTGTTGGGATCTTTTATATTTTTTAAAAAAATTTAGGATATAGTAGTTATATATGTATAATTATTATTAATTATATAAAAAGTTCTAATTGGACGGATACATGGTATAACCGCTTCATAAAGAATTCCTCTTCCTAGTCAACCACGTTTCCTTGATGTTCTTTATAGCGTGCTGACTTCTATGGATTCGAGGAAAATGCTTCGTCTCCCGGAGGACAAAACTCTAATGCGTAAAAAATATATTACGTGATATATATTACAAATTAACGGGTATTTAGCATATTCGTATAACTATAAATATCTGATAGATCATAAATATCATTTCAGTATGTTAAATACTAATTAGCTTGCACCACATAAAGCATGCCGTACCGGTCGTTACAATAGAAAAACTCTACTCTCGAAGAGGTCGAGGATGTCTTGTCGGGAGCTTGAGGTCTCAGCTGTTGTATTTATACCCCTTTTTTGAGACTTGCTGTTACCTACCCACTGGTAAATTGGCTGATAACAACTTGGGATGATCAACAAACACTGCATCTTTCTGTTGAATACATGGATACTGATTTTCTTACATTGATCAGACCTATATCCTCTAGCAACTGGGTAATCAATTAATTTGCATATGTATCTCGATTTTCTTTGACTCGATCGACCATCCCCTGGACCGATCTCTATGTGACGGCAGCCGAATCAATCTGAAATGCTAGGATCAAATGTTTAATATATACTATTTAATCAGAGGTATATATCAGGGACTACTGCTAGTTTAGTAGCTGAGATGCATCCTTGGGATGCTCCGAGCCATCTTCTTCGATCGCCGGTTCGACTAGCTCGAGCTCATTCTCCAGATATCGCAACCACTTCTCACTCCCAGTCTCCCATTCGATTCCCTGATCTATTAACTGAGACTTCCGGCCGGCGTCCACCTCAAGGAGTCGGTCGATTTCAGCGGCTTCGAGATGATCATGGGACGTGCCCAGGTTGTCTAACATGTCCCAGAAATCCGTATCGAACTCGAACGGGATCTCGAGCATGTCACTTCCCAAGGCCGGGTCCGGTTTATTCACTTCCTCCATAAAAACGGAGAACGGATAGACCTTCTCCTCGCCATCTTTCTCCGGTCCTCTGAATTCGCAGGAAATATTGGACTCATTCGATCCATGAGAAAGCGAACTCGAAGACCTGCTCCAAGGATCGGTTCGACCGGGAACGTCTTCTGGCACTTCCTTGTTCCCGCGATCCATCTCCATGTTGTCTCCATCCCCATCCTTAGGAGCAGCGAAGGAGGAAGAGGAAGGAGATGAAGACGATGCGGATGGAGAGGCGAGCGAAGATTCCCGCCTCGGCTCGTCCCGGTTGGCAAGAGCCGGCAACTTCTTCTTCAGATGAGTGTTCCAGATATTCTTGATCTCGTTGTCTGTTCTTCCGGGCAAAAGGGACGCGATCTTAGACCACCTGCAGCCAATCGACCAGTCCAAGAAAATCAATAAACGACAGCAAGCTCGTGTAGTTCGATCGCCTTATCCGAACATGAAACTCAATCAATAAACTTTACGATCGTCAGGCAGAACAGAGAACATATGTCGTACTTGTTTCCCAAGGATTGATGAAGCCTTATGATGGTCTCCTCTTCCTCCTTGGTGAAGTTCCCCCTCTTCACATCTGGCCTCAGGTAGTTGATCCACCTTAGCCTGCAACTCTTTCCGCACCTCGACAGCCCTGCAAATGATATTTTTTTCCGAATCAATCAATCTTAATCCCTGACAACGAGACGTACCAGTCCCGACTATTCAGATGTGAATTCATGTTTTGCTAGTCTAAAGTATATTGATCTTTTTCTATAGTCAATCTAAAGTTTGATTGATTAGACAACAATGAGGAAAAAGGCAAGATTCCATCTCTGCTATAATTTGCCGGTCCATAGTCTGAAACATTTGGTGATTCTCTTTTTCTCTGGTAAAAAGGGACTCGGTGCAGTTGACATCACCCACAACTGAAACCGAGATGTGCCGGATTTAATTCTCATCGGCGTGACTCTCTGCATTCCTCGTAACCGATTATCTTTCCTAATCCTTTTGTTTGAAGTTAAATAATGAGACTTGGAGTTTAAGTTTAAGCAAAGGATTGTTGAAATTCAGCTAGAAAACAAAAACAAGTAGACAAGATGTTAACAGCAGCTTATCTGAGAATCAGACTGGCATCAATAGTTTAAGTGCATGAACAGCTTGACAAATCATTGGGGCAAATGTCCTTACGTCTAACACGAGGTTAGCCATTAACATCGATCGATTGACCTCGGGAAGGTACACGATTACAATGGCTGCAACTAACACCCGACGGTCGTTGTTGGATTTAGTTGGGGGAGGACCCTCCGTCGGTTTGTTGCGTGACGTGTTACCTATTGCACGCAATCGATCTGATGTTGAATCGGTACACATCATATCCCGAATTACAGCCAGCTGAATACTTCTAGCTACTCATCACAAGTGCAGTGGGACAATGGGTTTGAGAGAATGAGAGTAAAATGAATACGAACACGAGATTAGAAGCGATATGAAGAAGATGAAGAGAGCAAAGAATGCTAACAAAAGCTCGAATCTAAAACTTGTTGATCGCAGATCGATGATCGTATGGCTGTGATCGGGACATTTTTATTTTCTCAAAGAGAGTTGTTGGAATAGGGATAGTTAATGAGGCCCACAGATTATAGTCAGATACGTTTCAAACAATCTTTCCGTCTAAATCTAATATAGTTCACTGAGAATCGAGTACATTGACATTTTGATCCTCTCAACTAGGAGAGACTCACTCTTCCGTGTAAGAGATATATCACGCGATAGTATCTATGTCATATCACGAATCAATTAAATTTATTTATTTTAAGATTTTTTTTCATAAAATCCTAAAAATAAAAAATAACACCAGAAATAAATAAATTATATTAGTTCGTGATATCACTGAAATAGTATTACGTGACTAAGACTTTCCCGTCCGGTAGTCAGCTACATTTCCTAACTACTGATACTAAACAATTCTACCCGAGAAAGCGAGGGGGGGGGGCGGATGCTAAAGCTAGCTTTTCACTGACAGAGCAATCTCCGTACGACGGGATCGTGTCGCGTTTAGAAGAAAATCCATCACTGAAGATACCGGACGGATCGATCTCCAATTCGACACTAAAACATCCTCGGATTGATTTTCAGGGTTAAGCATGCGGACGGCACCGAGGATAGAAAGGGAGAGAAATCGAAGGAAGGCGGCACCTTATACGGATTTCGAACCCGATCACCATCGGGTAAGTGTGTGTGGCGATCAATGGTGCCATTACATTGACGGAAATTAACGTTTGACGACTCAAGACGAAAACCCACGGGATCGAGTGAGTTCGGGGAAGGCAGCGTACGTACCAGCGAGTTTGGGGAGGGCTCGCCAGTTGTCGTGGCCGTGCAGTCGGATGAAGGAGATGAGCTTCAAGTCTTCGGAAGGGCTCCACGGCCCTCTCTTTACCTGGCTCTTGTCGCAGCACGGAGCTCTTCCTCTTCCCATGCTTATTCTCCTTCTCTCTCTCTCCCCCCTTCTCTCTCTCTAGATGCTTGCTATCATTTGCTTCACTATATATCTTATGTATCTCACCCTTTAACTCTGTGTGTGTGTATATATATGTGAGTGTGTGTGTGTCTCTATATGCAGATGACTGAAGAAACCAAGAAATGTTGGAGAGAGGGAGAGGGATGGACAGTGTTTTCTGTGACAAAAGCCAGCATATATAGAGAAGGAGAACCGTGAAGACATTGACAATTGTCATTGTTTTGTGTTTTTTTTTCTTCGTGGAATCTAATATCTAAAAATTCTAATGAATCTGACCACTTTACATTCAAAAGTATCATCAAAATCTTAATATAGTTTAAAAAAGTTGGCATCGTTCAAGATTTAAATAAAGAGTCCCTCCTCGCAATTTTGTTCAAAAGAGAATTCGAACTTGGGACCTCAACCTCATCATCCCATAGGAGAACGAGTTTTAAGCATCTAAATCACTGCCCTTTATGGTTATTGATAAAATTAGATGCCTATATATGTAATCAAGAGTGGATCAAGAAAATTTATTCAAGATTAAACTCTATAAAAAAATAATATGACAGATTCAGAGGGGCGAAAGGGGACAATTCAGTAAAAATCGGATAAAATAAAGTAAAATATATATTGTACATAACGAATTTTTTCCCAAAATCAGGGGACGATGGCACTTGTGCGCCTCCCATAAATCCGAGAGTGTTACCTGTAAGGGTATACTACGTGATTGTGCTGACATGGTGTCACGAGTCAATAAGATTCAATTATTTTTAAAATTTTTTAATAAAATTTAAAATGAAAAAAATCCTAAAACGGATTTATTCGATTGGCTCGTGATACTATATGAGTACTATCACGTGTTATACCAGCTATTTACGAGACTTTCTCCATAAATCCATCCCCGTATGCAACTTTTCGATCACCACGATGGTTCTCGACGTGTGGGGTTCAACATAACATGTCAATCGAGAGTTGCGTAAATCATGTTTGCACTGATTGCCATGCTATATCTAATCTAATTAGCTTTCAAGGTAAATTTTTATTTTATATATAAATAATTATATTAATATGACACCTAACATTTTATTATAATTAATTAATAATGGAGAAGGTGTGATTTCTCACCATTACGTACGCTAGTCAACATGGGCAATCACCCGAGTCCAACACCCGTTCGGTTCAGTTCATCCCTCCAAAAGTCTCACAGACGCCCACGTTTGATTTGGCACCATCAATTCGAATATATGACCTGACGTCGTTAACAGTCGTACCCGAAGATCTCAACCGATTATTCGATTCCACGAGTACACGTTAGTTATTTCCGTTCGATGACATATTCATGCAAGATAAAAATTAAAAAAAAAAAAAAAAATCCGTGGATCGGATCTGACATAACGTAGATCGACGAATGGATAGAAAAAGGGTGGCTCCTGGCTAGTGTCTTGCCAAATTCAAGATGGTTACACATAGCTAGTTTGTAAAATCAAATATTATAATGCACACAATAAAGTTTAATAATATTTATTTATTTATTTGATAATTATAAATTTATTCTTCCCGTACCCATAAATATCCTGGAGGCACATTGATTCCGATAGTATATAAATGATTGGTTTCACTGAGCAGCACGCGTTCAACGAGATATGAATTGCTTTTCCGTTATGATAAATATTAAAATGCTCTCGGCCTTCCGTACGTCCAGCGAAAGCCGCCTGCGGGATTTTATTGGCCAGAAAAAAGAAAAGGATAGATAATAAAATAAATAGGAAAATAATGGATAGTAGATCGAATTTAAATTTTTTATGAAATGATTTCGTTCGATTAGAAAATTAAATGGATGGAGTGATTTAATTCGCTGTAACTCCTTTTTTTTTATTTTTCGATATAAATTACTAGTATCTAAAAAATTAACGGACCGACTAATCAATTTTTTTTTCCATTTCAATTTGTGGACGCGTAGCGGACAAAACCTTTTCTTTTTTTTTAAACCCAAATATCTTATATATTTTCATATTTCATCTTATGTTTCTTCAATGTGGAACCAGCTTATCTTAAAATAACTGGGTAAAACATGTGCTAAAACCATTATCTACTTAAAAAAAAAGGAACTTAGTGCAGTCGGTACTGCTCTCGATATGAGGCCAAGAGATTCAAGTTTCAATTTTCATCCGTGAAATTCATCGTGCCCCTTTATTTCCTATTCATTTATATCTCTCCTACAACTATGTGTCTCCTCTGTACACCGAATAAAACGTAAGTATACTATATTATTGCATGTGTACGAGCGATGATGTGATTATGCACTATTAAATTTTTTATATTTAAAACATTGATTATAATTATAAAATATTTAATTAAACTATTACTTAATGACAAGAAATGAGTAATTATAAATTATTAAATTCTTTTTTATAATTTAAATTATTAATTATGAACTATTCAATTAAATTATTAAATTATTAAAGAATCAAGTTGTTTAATCTTAGAAGTAATAGGCTTCCTGTAACATGTAGTCCCGGCCACAAGCCGGTTTGAGCCCGGAACAGCAGGAACCGGCCCCGAACCGTGAGATCTAAGGTTCAAGGCCGATTCATCCAGCCTCAGGAATCGGAACCGCCGGTTCCGGTTCCGGTTCCGCGGAAAAGCCAAAAAAAAAAAAAGGAGGAGGAATTGCCCCGCCTGAAACTGCCATGTGGCACTGTGCCGCTGGCAGCCTGAGCCCCTAAAATAAAACCAAAAATTTTAAATGCACCCACCCCCAGTTAGCAACTGCCATGTGGCAGGCCTACTTCCACCCCTCGCTGGCCTACTACTCTACCTACTCCCTTTTATTTCAAAATATCAGCATACCCACTAATTGTATTTAAACTTTAATTCCGTAAATAACTTATTTTTAGTTAAAAAATTAAATTCAAATCAATTAATTTAGCTTAATTTTGCATTTAGCTTTTAATTTACTTTAATTTTTAATTATATATCTATAAACTTACATGTTTTAAGTTAATTTTATTTACTTCTAACATAAATCAAATAGAAACAGGGCTGGACCGCTGCTTTAAATTGGAACCGCCCAGTTTCGAACCTTCCAAATGAAAGTTTAGGACCACTTTTAAGGAGTCACCGAACCAAAATTAACGGTTTCAAATTAAAACTGTCCAATTCTTGAACCGTGATCCGGACTAGACTAGACTGACATGACAAGATGACCAAGGAGGAAACACAGTAGTACAGCGGGCTGCTACATGCACTCCGACGGATAATGTCATTTTCACTCAGCTTGTCCGTTTCTGGTTGGTGAATCCACTCCGTTGTCACCACTGATTTGATTGACATTGATCCATGAAAATTTCGGATTTTTACAGGTTTCCTTTTTTCATTTATATATAAATACATATATATATACACACACACGGACATATGACATATTAATCACGTTAATCTCACTGGGGGAGGTTGATGATCTTTTAAGAAAATAAGCTTCACGAGAGCTAAAACCAATTATATATTCTTTTTGCTTAATTCATTGAATTTTCCTCCTCTTCGTGTGGTCACTACAGAAGAAGTCTTGCGTGCTTACCGCCTAATTTAGTCACGATACTGTCACCAACTTAAGATTAGGTGAGATGGCTTTTGGTCCAAATGATTGGACCCAAACTTTTTGGAAAATGAAAAGCCAACTATCACCGGGTGCGATTTTTTCGGATCCTGAATTTTAACGAAATAATAATTAAGTATAAAAATTATAAGATAAAATTCATTATAATAAATAAAAAAAGATAACTGTAAATGTTAGTTAAATATTATAAATGAAACAAAATTCAAGTCATACGTTAAAATTGTCAATTTTATGATAAAAATTTATAGTAAGATTAACTCTTTGTTATAATATTTTGTTTTCATATCATTTTGGTTGGTTTGGGTCCTGCCGGGTTTTTTCAGGTCAGGCATCGACTTTATCGAGGTAGGTTTTCATGACCTCGAGGATCAATCGAATTTTGTAGGGCAACCAAAACCTGGTTTTTTTGGCTTTTCGGTTTTTCTCCTCACACTCTCATCTAATATCAAGAAATTCTGAGTTCGATTTTCATTAGTATGATTCTCTGTGTCCCTTTATTCCTTCGCTCTTATATTCCCTTCTATACTTATGTGTCTCCTTCGCATGAAAGAAAAAGAATTTAATCAGTGATTTATATGTGTGTATGTATATGTGTATTACAGCCTCTCACAGATGTTGTCTGTCCCAACTAAAATAGCATAGTGTGTGATAAGACGGTATTCAAAAATTCAATTGTACACAAGTAATTTAGGTTCAGATTAGATTGATTTATCAAGGGTAAATCTCTTTTAATCACCGATTTTCTCTGTTTAAAGGATGCAATCCTACATAACTTACTCGAGATCAGAAAGAGAAGTCAAACCACCCCAATCAATTCATACCGTTGAAGTTCTCGGTCTAAAAGATGATAGTTGAAACGGAAGTTGTTGAGAAATAAATCCTACATCATGTAGTTAATTCATTTTACATAAACAAAATTTTCCACCAGTAAGAATTAAATTCATGGACGGATCCAGAAAAATTGTTCAGAGAAACAGTTTATGTAAAAATAATGTGACGAATTTGTGGAACGAATTAGGATAATTCAATAAAAAAAAATTAAATAAATATATATTATCCCATAGATTTTCCCGAATTCAGGAGCAACCCCTGAATCCATTCTCCAATAAATCCAAGATCTCCTATTCCTGTACGGTAGTCAAGCCAATAGGTGTCAATGTTCATTGCTTCTTTTCCTTGCCAAGCATCTTAGACTCTTAACAGTGGTTAATTAAACGGGTCAAAGAAGACTAGATCCTTCCATTGGATTCAGGAAAAAAACTTAGATCGGGAACATGACGAGAAAAAAATTAATTAAATTGCTTTGATTAATAATAATTAAAGCAACTGTTTACAAATCTGATTGATGTTTCCTCATGTCACGTGATGAGATAGAACTATCTAAGGATCTCTCGATGGATTGACATTTTTTCTGCATCAATCAATGCAGACTTTTGATGTTGCACACCACACAAATTGACGTGCCATGCATGTCGTTAATCAAGTTTCCTGGGATAGCTATACATCCATGATTCATGTTCTCTAGTTAGTTACTCGTCCATGAATCCTCGGACTCTCTTTCTGTCCGGCCAATCGCACATTGTGAAAAGGTCCAAGCCGTGAAAGACGGGCGAGGCTCGAAGGTGCCAAATCGGTTATGGATTTATCCATGTTTTCCAACAATATCAACAACAACATCGTCGAGCACGTTAATGTCGGCGTGTGCTTTAGGATAAAGCGGATGGGATGGGAGCCGATCGGTCCAATTCCAAAGAACTCCGAGCTGTCAAGTCAACACATGCATGCACGACGAATTACCTTTCCCATTCATCTGCACGTGCCTCTTACTAATTACAGAACTTTCGCTGTAATGGATACGCACGTGATATATATGCACACACACAATGGACTTCCACCTGTATTATGCCCGAATTTTGTTATTTAATAAAACTGATAAAATAAACTCCTCATAAAACTCACGCGTACCCCTCTTCCGTCGAGAGGCGCCTTTTTAAGGACAAACCAGTGAGGGGCGAGCACAGCTCGGTACTTCAAAGCGGACAATACTGCTCGACAGGCCCATCGTGTCGGCGATTCCGGTCCCATCCATATCACTGGTGCTCTCGTTGAGAGTTGAACCCGAGCTTCGACCTCTCTTCGAAAGGTGTGCGATGGGAACTAATCTCACATCGGAGATAGGTAAGGGGGAAATGAGCTCCTCATAAGACTCACGCGTACCCCTCTTCCGTCGAGAGACATCTTTTTAAGGACAAACCTGTGAGGGGCGAGCACATCTCGGTACCCCAAAGCGGACAATACCGCTCGACAGGCCCCTCATGTCGGCGATTCTGGTCCCATCCACATCATCGGTGCTCTCGTTGAGAGTCGAACCCGAGATTCGACCTCTCTCTTCGAAAGGTGTGTGATGGAGACTAATCTCACATCGGAGAGGTAAGAGGGAAATGAGCTCCTCATAAGACTCACGCGTACCCCTCTTCCGTCGAGAGGCGCCTTTTTAAGGGCAAACCCATGAAGGGCGAGCACAGCTCGGTACTCCAAAGCGGACAATGCCTCTCGACGGGCCCCCCATGTCGGTAATTCTGGTCCTATCCACATCATACATGAATATGTAACAAATGATTAAATGAAATTTTAATTCTAGTTAAATTTGGAGGGTCTGATTTTTTCAGTTAAATCAAATACGAAGAATAAGCAATAAGCTCGCAAAAAATTTAGCGATAACGAAAAGGGTAAAAAGAAAAAACGAGAATAATAAAATAAAAGAAAAGAGAAGAGAGAAAATGAGAGCAGAGAAATTTAGGTAGTTACGTAGTAGTAAATTTTCGGCTACATCCTTAATTTTTCATAAGTTATTAAAAATTAAATTTTATTTGATAGTGAGTAATTTAGGAAAATGAAAAAGACACGTAAGAGAAACTTGGAGCCATATATATTACAAGTTAATAAATATTTAACATATCGATATAAATAATTATAAATATCTTACGGATTACAAATATTATATTAATACGTTAAACACGTATACATCGTGTGAACATATAAAGACGACCTCCTTGCTGATACGGCGCAAACAGCCTATAAATGAAAATGGATGGCATAAAGTAAATTTTGTATTTTTCCACTCTATCGTTTTAGCCCGATAGCGGTGATGGATTTAGGGGGGTGAGGGACGATTGCAGTCTTGAATTCGAAAAAGTTCTTAAAATATGAAATATATTTCACTTGATTTTATCGATTTTTTTATCGAATTGTATATTTCACCTCAATAAATTCTTCGTACCACTCTTTTATACAGTTTGTCTCCTTGAACGACTTTTCTTTGTTTTTTTTTTTTGGAATTTTCATGTAAAACGGACAACCCTTTGGAAAAAAAAGCTCAGTAACAGTATTATTATTTTTTTCGTTCCAATATAAGTCCAAAAAACACTAGAACTCTTCCACGCGTTTACATTTTATTCTATCAAATGCATTATGTATGGATCAATAGGAGCGTGGCATCGCCGCTGCTGTCTCTGCCGACACAGATAGATTCTCGATCTGGGATCGAGAAGTCCTGGTTCAGCTTTGACGGACGACGCTCTTTTTTTGTTTTTTTCTTTTAGCGGATGCAAAGTGAGAGGAAATTGTTGTTACGAGGAGAAGGACACAGATCCATGTTCAGTGAATCGAAACTACAAGACGGGAAAAAGACTCTGTGCGCTTATGGGATATCGTATTGCACTTTTTTTTATTAAAAAAACTAATTAAGGGGAGACATATGGCAATCAAAATCTTCGGTTTTGTTGTTGACCGCTCTCACCCAAAAATGGAAAACACGTTCAAATATGTTTGTTTTTTTCAGTGAATTCACACGGTCGATGTGAATTCGAGGCGCGCGTACGTGGCTGCGAGATTAGTCTGGTAAAATTTAGATACATCACTATGTTTGGATTGAGAGATTTGGAGGCAGTGATGGATTTAGGGGGGGGGCGGCGATCGCCCCCCGAACTCGGGAAATTCTATGAAATTCCATACAAATTTTACTTGATTTTGTCTCTTTTTATTGAACAATACATAGTTCGCCCCCTGAATTCTTCACCTTAATTCCCTATAGAGTTTCGCCCCCTGTACAAGTTTTTTGGATCTGTCCCTGTTTGGAGGGGAGGGGTTCGGAGGTATTTGGAAGGGAGGGATTTGGAGGTATTTTGAGAGATAATTTATTGATCCAAATCACTCGTTTGGATATTATTATTAGATGAGAAATTTGGAGGGATAAAAATGTTAATTTGACTATTTTACCATTTTAATTTGGGAGACCAATCGAACCGGAGAAAGTCGTAAGAGATGCACAGTGGTTTCATGGTGATCTTGAAATCATGGTAATCTTGAAACTCGAACAAAATTGTGGTTTCAAGGTGGTCTTGAGAGGATCGGTGGTTGCAACCTGATAGTGGTCGTGACTTGGATGATCGAGCAAGGGAAGACAGTGTGGTCATGTACTTATATGACATGGATTTATGATGTGTCTATGGTTTCTTTTAAGAAGTTACGATGGATATTTTTGCCTAAAAATTTGTTATTTCTCAAGATTACTCTAAATCGGAGGAATTAAAAAAGTGAGGTTTTGAGGGATTAAAAAAATCCCTCCAAATACCTTCAATCCCTCCTAATAATTTACCCAAATAAGGAATTACACTATCCCTCCAAACTCCTCAATCCAAACAAAGTGTTAATATATTAAAAAAATTCATGAGACGTGCTCGGTTTATCCGATAAGATATTGCAGAGTACAATCTCATGTTAAATCAATGAAAACAAAATTCTGTGAGTATAAGAGACCTGTTCAACACCACCCATTAACTTGAATTTTCAATATTCAACCAAAGTGGGTTGGTTGAGGTAATTTATTATCCATTCCCTCAAGCAAAGGTCTCGGGTTCGAGTTTTTGTGAATAGATAAAGTTCATTCTAAGAGAGTTTTACCCTTCAGCGGACTGACCGGAATCGAACCAAATTAGTTGGGACCGCCGGGCTTCTACCCAGCATGGGTCCGACTAGCTATGTCTTCGATGAAAATTTAACGCGAGGCATGTATCGGCTTTTGTAGCTGGCCATGTTAAGAACCCGCACTACTGGTGAAGTCCGTCCACTGACAGTATTGTCTGCGTCATGCGTACCGAACTGTGCGGTTGATTATACTTTTGTTTCCGTGATGATTAAGAACGAGAGATTTTTGTGATGTTGTTGGTGAGGAGGAGAATGCCGCGAGTTTCATGTGAATGCCGTGCATGTCCCGAACACTGCACGTCCGCGTCAAAGGGCCCCATAAATTCTTGGTGACAAATTCGCCTGTCTTTCAAATGATTTAGGTCACCCGCCCGAGTTAGTGCCCCGCCCTTTTTGAATATTATTATTATTATTATTATTATTATAGAATTAATTATTTACACTACTTAATTAAGGAAATCATTATCCGAATTGGAAGGGTACGGTCATAACACAAGAGCGATGCTAATGTGATATATCTGTCTAATTAAAAATTGACACGTAATCAATAATTATACAGTTAAGTTACTAAATCTTGAAAAAATATAAAAATATCATATATATGGCGAACTCTAATTGAAAAAATATTTAAAAATGGTAAATAGTGGATCATAATTGGACGAACGTATAAATGGTAAATTCTAATTGGATTGATGTATCACGTCAGCGTTACCTATGTGGTATTACATCTCTGCTGAAGACTTTCTCGCGTGTAACGGGTGTATAGCGTGAAATACATCAAAAGTTAATGGATGTTTAGTGTGTCATATTTACGGCTGTTCTTCCGTGCGATAGAATCCGGCACAGCAGTACTGATTCTTGATTCAGAATCGATAAGTTCGGGATCCGATTCTTATAAAAATGATATTAGATGTCCCCTTCCTTTCCATTTTTCTTACCTACGTCTCGACAAATTAACGTAATCACGACTAAATCCCTGCCCCCAGTCCCATGCAGTCTTACCAGTCTAACAAAGTCTTCCCTTCGAAAGGGACAGATCCGCCCCTGGCCCCCAGATAGGGCAGAAATTAAAACTGGTCGGCATATTAATTAAAAATAAATATTAAATTGATAAAATAAATTAATAAATCCGGCAGGCAAGCAGTCTATTGTTAGGGAAACTAACACAAGACGGTGACTTTTGATTTCCATCTTTAACCATTTGGCACCTAATCTTTTTGACATGTTTAGTTGGGTCAGTGGAGTTTCACTAACCACGGTAGACTTCTGTCCAGACCCTACCAAACTGTTGTTGACCGCGTCTGATAACATAATGCATGACATTAAGCTGAGCTAATGGTGCTTTGCATGACATCAAGCTTAGCTAATGATACATCGCTAGCACCGTAAAAAACTCATCTTCATGTGATTTGGTGAGTTCAATGCCTCGTATTCATATCCCCTTTGTGCGTCTACCAAAAACATTTGCTGAAAGTACGTCTTTTGTATGTGAACTTGGAAGATATCAGCTTCCTGAGTTACACTAGATATTTGCCGATGCTAAGCTGGCGATTGCACGGCGGTATAATTGGGTCACTATCACTGCTGCTCTCCTCGTATTATTTAAAAGAAAAATCATCATCAGTTTGCTTGTCATGTTAGGTTTTTGACAGATTGTTGTGGACACAAGAAGAAGTTGTTGTTGTTGTTGTTGTAGTTGTATGTGCTCCCTCCCTATCCCCATCAGTAGGGACCCTGATCTCGACGAGGTGTACCGTGGGGCTCGGTGGGGGCTACATCGTGTTAGGTTCGGATCTCTCGTAACTGGGATCGAGATATGGTACGAGAATAGCATGCAGTTCTTAGTAAAAGCAAACTTAGCGGCACCCAGAATGATCTGTGCTTGGCTTCCTTGGAGACGGATAGTACAGCCTCAACTTTGATATTGCCTTCGAAGACTAGATTTCAAATGCGAGAAACCCGAAGAGGAGACTCCGCTCTGATAAGAACGGAAATTGACGAAGTCAACACGGTTGACTCGGCGTAGCATGATGGGTTCAGAGTTCATACTAGGGGCGTAAATGAGACAGAACGATTCGCGCACAGTTCGGGCTTGGCTCGACGAAAGCTTAAATTCGGCTTGATCTTAATGAGCTCGAGCTCAGTTCGGGTTCGGGTTCGGGTTCGTCAGTTAAACGAGTCAAGTTAAACCTAATAATATTCGGATCGTAAAACTCGCGAGATTAAATAAACTTTTTATTTTATACAATAATTATTTCTATTATTCTTTAATGTTAGAAAAATAAAAAAATAAATACTATTGTCTCAAATTCTCATTTAAAATATTTATTTTATTCTTTTTTACTCATTCGCAAGAATCTCATTACAATCAATTCTCCCCCTGCTTCTCCTTAGTCTTCCTCGCTCTATGTAATGGACACAACAACCCTGCTCCCGAGCCATATTTTCTTTCTCGGCTCGACCCCATATAAGTTCGACGAGCCTTCATTTACAATAACGAGCCAAGCCCAAGCCCAAACTATTGGGCTCAGTCGAGCTCGAGCCCGGATCCTAGCTCACGAATTGGTAAACAAGGTGAGCTTGAACATTATAAATTCAGGTTTGGCTCTTTTACACCCCTACTCCGTACATGAAAAGGTCTATCTGATTAAGAGGTATTGTCGGCTCTAAACACCGGTACTCTTAGATTTTATAAAGGACTGAAAACCATTACTCATTTCTGTATAGGATTTTAATGGTACTCATCATTAGAACCATCCTTTGGATGAGGGTCTTGATTTAAAAACTGTGAGGATTAAATGTCATCATCTTCTTTCAATGAATGCATAAATTTATATAGAAGGAAATTGGTGAGGTCAACACGATCAACCTTGCATAGCGTGACGGGCTCAGAGTCCGCATATGGAGAGATTCGTTGGAAAGGAATCGTCCACTTTGAGCGCAACCGCACGGTTTTGTCTTCTAAACGAGAAAATCAATTGATAAAAAGAAAATTTAATGAAGTTGACGCGGTCAACTCAACGTAGTGTGATGGATAGGAATTCGCACATTCAAAGGCCAATTCAAGAGATACTATCCACTTTGGGTCCTCCAAAAGACGTCTTTTGAAGGAAAGTGTTGCTCTCAGACTTTGTAAAGACATTATTAAGACTCGTTCCTCTCTAATAAGGGATTGCAGATTCTCTCTTCCTCAAAAGACATTTTAAAGGACAAAACCGTTCCACGGCAAACAAAATCTCTTGAGAAGGCCTTTTCATGTGTGAACTATCGGACACATCACTATGCTGAATCAACCGTATCAACTTCATCAATTTCCTCTCTTATTGATTGGTACTCTCATAAGATGAGATAACAAGATACAACTCTCAGTCTCAAACTGAAGACTCCCGCTCACTCTAATCTAATTATAGGTACTGCTATGATTCCAGATCGAAAAGGGACATGTGTCTTGAGACATTAACCTTGTGTTTGGATGGGAGTGAATGGAAGGTGAACGGAGGGGAAAGGAAATGTGGGGGAATTTTTCGTTGTTTGGGTAGTTCAATTTAATGAAGTGGAAGGGGAGTGGAGGGAAATTATTTACTCCCATCCCCCTCCAAAGCCCACTTATTTTTCTCCCCGATTTGGGATTAAATTGGGTGAAAAGGATAATAACAATTCATTTAAAAACAAAATTACCAATTTACCCATTTTATAAAATTAATATAAAAATCTAATCTTACTTTTCTTTCTTATAAATTAGAAATGGTCATCATTTCTGTGCTCTCAACTTCCGACAAAGATCTTCCGCACCAATCCGAAATTTCGTGTTTTGTTTCCTGGTGTTGCAGGAAGCAAGGATCAATGTACCAAATTTGTTATATTGCTCAAACATGTGACGTAATTATTCAACTCTTTTTTTCATCCTCGATTCCTTCCTATATATAGTACTGAATTTGTACTATCACTCTATTAACCCATTTCAAGTGGATATTTGATGATTAACTCAAGCACGACATATACTTCAGGAAGTGAATATAAGAAAAAAAAAAGTCATAATTAAGTTTGATACAAAGAGAAGAGTATTTTTATTTATTAATTAATAAGTCATATGAATATGAGATTAATTTTTTCTCCCTTTCCCCTTATTATAATAAATTCAAATAAGATAAATATTTTTCCTCTATTCTTCTCTGTTCCCTTCCCCTCCTTTCCCCGTCATTCACCCATCCAAACATAGCCTAAACGTCTTTTGAGAACAAAATTGTGCAGGCCACGCCCCAAGCAAACAATACCATGCTACGCTGAATCCAGCTCGTCAACCTTATCAATTTCCTTCACCATCAGTGCTACCAACGGTCAGTGCCCAAACAACAGAATTTGCATTTGAACATAAGTTTCTGGAAACAATTTTCAGAATACTTGCCAGAGACTATTACCATGTCGCGATCATCGGGTTAATAACTTGTACAGTTCCATACATATGATACCGCAAAATTCAGAGACAGTGGGATACCATTATAGTACGATGCTATATAAGCTTGCCTTTATGTTTCTCCATAAGAATCGCAGCGGAAACAAAATCCAGCAGAGCATAGGCAGAGAGAGTGTCACACTGCCATTCTCGAATTTATCACTATTATGTAAGAAACATACTCCAGGATCTATCACTGAAAGGGCATGTTGATTCAATTTCCGACTATCAAACCATAAAATGATGCAAATAAACATGTATACAGTGTTCTCTGAGAATGATTATGATGGGATGATATATATTCTATCCGTTCAGCAAATGCATCCTTCCAGTTCAGTAAAGTAAGAACATCACGGAATGTAAGATCACACGGAGGTAAACGAAGGCACTAGTCATAAATTTTGACTAAAAGCTGCCTCCCCTCAGAGCAAGCACAAGGTGGAGAACTGACCCACCTTCGATGTTGTAGTCCTTTGCAGTTTTATCATCAGCGAGCTGCTTTCCAGCATAGATAAGCCTGCAGAAACCAGTGGAAATGCTGGCGTCAAATGATGTAGACGAACACCAACTAATGCAAAAGAAAGAATGGACCCAAATCTAGATTTAGATGTGATTGATGTTCAAAGCAACAGAATAATTTATCTAATTCACAATTTGAAGAGCTCATGACTCAGTTACAAAATCAAACACCCAAGGACTTTGCCCGTCATTTTGTGGCGGTTGCCAAGTTTCAAATGAGGATAATTTTTCAAATGTGCATCCACTCCAAACCAAAACAAAATTTGTACAATGGCGGAGATATTCAACCCAGAGAAGTTGCGTATTTGACTCCTAAGTACGGAGACACAGGAAAACTTAAAACACTCTCTCACATGACCAATCATATAAGTTATGATCTCGCCTTGTATATGAGATATAACATGAATTGAGTTTTCCTAGGATATTATAACCCTACTATTTTTTTAGAAGGCACAGATTTCAATAGCAGGTCACAAGGCAGCACCTAAACGTTTGTCTTCACACAGTTCCGTATCCCCATGAAGAATGCAGTATGAGAAAAATTACTATTTAATTACCCGATTTGCATTTGTTGTCATATAATACAGGAGCAATAGGTGTGCTATAGCAGTGTGGATTTCATCAACCGATACCAATGAGAAAGACCAATGAACAAGATCTTATCCCACCTTATGCCCAATCATTAAACTGAGAAAATAGATCCAATACACTAAAAAGTAAAACCTGTGAAGCAAATGAAAGATAAGCTACTCAAAAAGTCAAAAGGAGAATGCACCTTTGCTGCACTGGAGGAATACCCTCCTTCTCCTCGACCCGCTCCTTGATTCGATCAATTGTGTCGGTTGGCTCAATATCTATCTCAATTTCCTTCCCGGTGAGAGTCTTCACCTTGATCATGGTCCCTCCCCTAAGCCTCAAAACGAGATGAAGAGTTGACTCCTTTTGGATGTTGTAATCAGCAAGGGTCCGGCCATCTTCCAGTTGCTTACCAGCAAAGATCAGTTTCTGCTGGTCAGGTGGGATACCTTCCTTGTCCTTCAATCAGCAATATCTGTTTAGTCATATACATAAACACTCGAATCCCCTGGAACTACTTGACAGCTTCTTCCCCCATCCGCTCCAATTTCCTACTCCCATATCATCCAAAGCTCACAACTTTAGCTCCCGATGCACCAACTAATAGCCACGAGAGTGTTCTCACAGGGTTACTGCACCTTCTCCATGACAGCACCATAGCGCTCTAAGACCAAGACAATCAAGAAAAGAAACCGGATGGGACGTGCTTGCAGACATGACATATTCGTTCTACACTAGAATCCCCAAAAGAGTGAATAACATAAGAAAATCCCATCAGCAACCCATAATTCACTCAAGAATTTGAACTTCGATCACCAAGAATTACATCTAACCGAGCTCAAACCCTACAGAACTTCACGCCGGATTACTTCCCCCAAAGGGAACTCCATCGAAACGACCAAGCCACGAAAATCAGATGAACAATCGGCAGGGAAAAAAAAGGGCGGAGTCGCATAAGCAGTATACGAGGGCGGAGCCCTGAATGAAAGAGGAGGAGCCAGGTTACCTGAATCTTGACCTTGATATTGTCGATGGTGTCGCTGCTCTCGACCTCGAGAGCGAACGTCTTCCCGGTCAGGGTCTTCACGAAGATCTGCATCTTTTCCTTCTCTATGCTCTGAGCTCCCGGGGGGGTTTTTGGAGTTCGATGGCAGTGGCTTTTCGCTTTTCCATATTAGTATCTGTTAGAGGCTTACCTACACTATATACGATGTATTATTTAAATAAAATTTATTTAAAATATGTATTTATATATAATTGAAAGTAATTATTTATAATTAATTTTTTAAGTAAAAGAGTAAGAAATAGTTAAAAACTTGTGATTATACTGGATGAATTTATGATTATTACCTCATTTCATTCTAATTTAAAGACAAACAAAATTTTAATTAAGGATATTTTGAGAAAGGAAAAAATACACTAAAAATGAGATCTCGTCCCATAAAATAATAATATGTATATTTATTTATACATATTTAAATCCATATATTTATTTATTTATTCCAATTTTCATTTCCCTGTTTCTGGTGCTTTATCTTTTTATTTTTCATGAGGGTTGCATCGTAAATATGAGAAATTTATGGTTAAATCAACTTTTACTCGAATTAGTAAGGATTAAATGGTAGAATTCTGAATAATTGATCATCCGCACCACGGATCCAGAAAAGTGAACGACAGATGAAATTGAGGAAGAGTTAAATGACGAATTTTATGGGATAAAATAAGATAATTTAATAAAATTATAAATAAAATTAATAAATTTTACATAACACCTACTGGATTTTTTCGAGTTTAAGAAGGTATTACGATCCACAGCAGGGGAATCGTTTTTTCTTTTTTCAATTTGGACGAAGCGTGCGGTTTCAGCTATGGGCTTCACATGTTGATATGGTTAAAGAGGCTTTTCCAATCACGGGCTGAATCAATTCGAGTTAGCATCTTACCGGGCCGGTGCGGTTCGATTTGGGTTTTCGTCGGTTCCACCCGAGCTATACCAGACCCAGAATTTCAGTTTGGTTCGCTTCAAGTACTAAATCATGCCTAGACCAACCCGATTTAACGTATCAATTTCTCTTGGTCTCCATTTCTTGTCACGGTCTAACAGCCATCTCAACGCAGTTCGGGCTTCGCTCACCATTGCCCAAAACTGATTCTCGTCCTGTTCGAGCTAGCATGACAACTAATCGATCTAGCAATGGGTAAGAAGAGCAGCACCATATCCATGATAGAACATCGATCTGTGACATCGTATGTTACTGAAAGCATCTGCCCGAGAGAAGACTTGAAAGAATAAGATGGATATCTTCTGTTTCCACTGTTTCTTTCTATCACTCGTTAATCTAAATTTCTAGCCATCAAGGTGACCGAATGTACATATACCAACTCTGTCTACCTACCTGACTTAATCATTTACACCGTAAACCTGCCCGATCGATGAGTCTTGGGGGGGGGGCGCATCCATGGTCTCCTCAGATTGGAATGTTCAGATCAACCCGAGCTTTCTTCAGCAGCGGGACCATGGCGTTGCATCTCGGGCACTTTGGATAGCTTTCTGGGACTAGCACGTACGCCAGGCAACTCAGGCAACCCGTGGCGACCGGGGAACCGGAGAAGTTTGAGAGCTTCTTCTCCTCCTTGTCCTGTTCTTGGGCAGTCTCCTTGTTGCAGGACGAGGATGATGAGCAGGAAGGGGATTGCAGCGATTTCCAGAGAGGGGATGGCCTCTTTGTGGGCGCTCTCTCTGCTCTCTCGAGGGCAGACTTTACTTTGTCGAGTGTGCACACGCTCTGGTAAGTATTGAAGGGCAGGATCAAGGATGAGGAAGATGAGGAGGACGACGACACCAACTTCAACTCTAAGGAAGGTTCATCGAAGAGGTTGAGGGCAAGCTTCGAAGAAGAAGGTGGGAAGTTCAAGTCTTGAAGTTTGGCTTGGTTCCTATGTTCCGATGATAAAGAATCCGTGCTGCATCTTTGTATGTAGACTTTCCCAGACTGGAAAAAAGGATGGAAAAGGCAAATTTTAGCCATTAAAACAATAAAAAATAACCCATGTTTATCGAGTACTTTCGATCTTCAAACAAGGAACGATTGAACATATATGAACCATCCAGCACCAACTATGCAGAATCCTCCTTGTTCCTAAATCCATGAGTGCATGCAAAAAACATGTTTTCGGAATCCTCTCGCGGTCCCAATGTCAACATCCATTACCTAATGACGTTAGAATAATATAATTCATCGAAAGACCAACAGAGATGACATAGCAAGTAAATATCTCAGGAGTTGGAAGATGAAAAATAAGGAAAAGATCTGGAAAATGTTCAGTAGAGAAAGGACACTGCAAAAACTTCCCTTATCCGAAAGAGAGTTGACGAGTTTCACGCAGTCCCCCTTAACCCGAAGAGGATGACAGTGCAACTTATCTAAGATGTAAGAACTAGATCAACCATATATGGATCAGAAAGCCATTAAATTATTCTCCTTATCTGCATTCAGTTCTAAGGTTATTAATACATGCCATGATTGCCACACACTGCAGAAATCAACAAACCCAGGATCAAATCTATCAAAGACAATCATAAGGACAATGAAGAGAGAGCAGTCTCCAGGGACAATCACTTTGGTTCCAAACATGATGATGTCTTAACATTCAGGATAACAGATTCAGTCGGATTCTCCTGTTTCATTCATCTTTCCCAGTCTCCTCCTAAGCAAACTGGATATGTGATAGTCCCATAAGAACATGACAAACGTAGAGGCAGGGCAAATGAATGAACGAAGGACAAGTCGAATGAGGGACAAAATCAAAGGAGTTTATTCATGTTTGGAGAAGTACTCGGTTATAACTTGATGAGCATGTTAGATCCCACGTCGGTCATATAAGAGGACCATAATATATTTATAAGATAATTGAATATCATAATCAGATAGCTTAAATTTCGGACAGAAACGGGCTCAGTCTCTTGTAAAGACCATTGTCTATAATATAACGTATGAGTCTGACCAGACGTAACCAGGACTCGCCTCCGATAGTTTCTTCACAACATAAGCCGGCAAACTCGGTAGTCCTCTCTGGGCCCAAGTCCCCAACTCTGCCATCGGTGTTCTAACACAATACAGAATCCAGCAGAGCAAATGGAACAGAAAGCTTGGAAATTTTCCATAGTTTTCCATCAGATTTGAAGATTTCTTTGAAACACCTTCGCCTTATGAATCCCCTCCCTCCACTGATCTCATCACTAACTCAAGCAAATGTCTTTAATTCACCTAATCGATCAAAGGGAATTGCAGAAAGCCAAGACAGCGGAGATTCCGAATTTCGCTGAAAAACAATTTGTTTACCTCCAAATCGAGTCGCTTCTCCCAGCCCGAGGGAACGTGGAGGTCGAGGTCCAGCTCCTCGGACTCGACCCTGGCGGACCCGCCTCCGAGCAAGTCCCTGGTGATCAGGGCGGTCGATTTCTCCGGAACCGGTTCACTCCCCGCCGTCCGGTGTCCGCTTAGATACCGTGCCAGTGAGCTCACGTCTGCCGCCATGTCCGAGAACCGAACCAAATGGAGCACAACGTTCGGCAAAGTAGTGAATAGCTAAATCACCATGAAAGGGTACCCTCTTATACATCATGGGAAGGGAGGAGACGAGAAGAGGGGTGGGCAAGATAAATTAATTTGAAGCAGAATTTCAAAATACACCCCGTATAAAATCCCATATTACATTTGAGTCCTCAGACTATAATAACTTCCATTTTCACCACCCATAGGTTTTTTTTCATTCAATGAGCTCCACCACCTTATACTTAGGAGTTCAACTGACTACGAACAATTCAGGTTCGAGCACGATCGATCTAGTAAAGAGTAAAAATTTCTTGATCGTAGATTTTTTTCACTGTAACACTCCAGTCAAAAACTTTACTACCGATCGCTTTAATTAATCCGTATTAATTAACTTTTTTTAATTATACGAAGGGCATTCAAATTTAATGCGCCGATAATTTAATATTATAAATGTTTCATTCAATGTTGAGATTTATTGCGTCATATATTAAGAAGGAGTAGGGAGTAAATGTGGGCTCATTGAATATTTCCTACAAGTCCCCGAAACAATTTAATTTCGATGATTTAAATTTTAAATTTTATTTAATGGTTTGTTGTCTTTAATTGGTTTTGTAATTACTAATCCTTAGAAAAGATTTATTAGGAGATGTCTAGATATCCCACTATTTATTTCGAATTTATTATTATTATTAAAATCATGGTGGCTTTTTTCTCCATTGAAAGGCCAGAGTTCGACCCGTACTGCATATAAATCTTGTTATTTAATAAAATTGATGAAGAATAATAAATGATCAAATAAAGTTTTAATTCCAGTTAATTTCAGAGTAAGCGATTTTTTGGTAAATTAAACGTGAAGAAGAGAGAAAAATTTGATAGCTAACGTACATTGAATTTACCATCACACCCCTTAATTTTTCTTAATTTAATAATTATTAAAGTTGAATTTTATGCATATATGGATAATTTTGGAAGGTAAAAAAAGATACCCAAGACGGAATTGTTTTCATATATAATAATTATTGTGATTTTTTTAGTGCTTGATCAATAATTAAGTAACATCATCAGCTTGTGTCGAGGAGATTAAGTAGTGCACCAGTAAGGGAAAGGATGATTAATTATTTAATAATTGCATTTTGGGCGGGGATCAGATTCAAATTACGGGTACTTAATTAATCATTAAAATTATTAATTAATGTAGTAATCAATTAATGGAATTTTGTCAGTGTTCGTGCTGCCGCGGGATCATCGCAGTTTAAATGCTGTTGGGGCAAGGAAGGTGCGAAGTATTGAATATGCAACGCGATGACCTTATTAACTCCGCTCGCATTTATTCCTCCTTAAATTCGTTCGACGATGCCGTGACGAAACTCTCTCCGTGTCGCTGGATATTTTCCGATGGCCCGTCCCGTCACGTGACTGAGAAACAACCGATCATATTGAAGTAAACGAGTAAACCCGTGTCGTTATTTTGATCACCGTCTTAATTATAAGATTAATTATAGGTAATCAAAGTAATTTTATCAAAAGTTTTCACCCGCATCAACGAGAAGTGGGACCAGATGATCGGACGGTTCGGTACCCTTTTTCTAGGATCCATATTCGAATTTCATAAATGAAAAATGACCGTTGAAGAAGGAGGAGAAATGCGATTTTTTTTTCCAAAAGTGGGGTGGAATTTTCTTTCTATTAATAAATGAGTTGAATTATTGATCGATTTTTTTTAGATAATTATGAAAATTTTTGATAACATAATTAAATAAATTATGGAGATATAGAAATGGTATAATTTCGGAACAAAAGTGATAAAAACTCTTGCAAAAATAAATTAGGTATTTAATGCTTTTTACATATACATATATACATATATATATATATATATATTTTTTGGTCGCCAGCCACGGTATCCAAGCAGGCCCCACCAGCGGTGAGATGACATCTTTCAGCCAACCATACTTGACTAATCCGTTGGTCGCCCCGGGTCGCACGCCTGGCAATGACGGGTGAGGCTCCCAATAGGGGTGTCTGCGTACGTGAGGTCTCGAACCTGAGACCTCCTTAAGCGGCACCGAGCTGCTTACCACTCGGTCCAACCCCTCTTGGTTATATATATATATATATAATCCCAAGGTTGGACTGAATTAAATGATTTTCAATATGGCCGCCTTAGCTAGTCGGGCATTAATTATTCGAATACGTACTGTGGTTCACTGCAACCTAGACCAATAATTTAGTATTTATCGGCCCGATCACGGGATCATCAGGGACAGATTCAGGAACTTAATTCAGGAGGTAAAATTCAACGAAAATAACATACGAGGGCGATATGAGATATATAATTTTACGAAATTAAGTGAAATTATGTAACATTTCATGTAATTCTTCAGCTCCGGGTTATTGAAGAGGATAATATTGCATTGGAAAAAAATTATGGATATATAACTAATCAGATATCACCTTCTATTAGTTTAAATTTTGGATAAACACGAGCACAATCTCTTTTAAGCTAACTATAGCATTTAAATCCGATGTTAGGAGAAGCGATAATAAATGGCAGTAAGCTAATAGTTCATAACTTACTTACATGCGGTTTGGTGAGACTGAGATCTCAGATTCCGCTCTCACTCTGAATAGAAGGAGTCTTAAATGGTCATACCTTACAGTAACGTGATAAGAAAGAGCCAATTAAATTATTTTAATTGATATTAATTATGACAAGTGTTCGAGTGTTTAATGCGCAACCCAATGCATATGGAAGCGTGAGTTGAATTAATTAGGAGCGTGGAATTTTAGGAAGAAGTTGTGTCAGGAATTAATTGCAGCTAGTCCAGCTATAGGATTCCCCACCTTTAATTAATGCCATTGAATTCAGCGTGGGGGCTCACCTTGATCATGTCCAAATTCAAAATTCCTCATTTCTCCCCAGGGATCGGACTTGATCGAGGATGCGATCGTAGCGTAATCTTCACTTATAGCTATTACCAAAAAAAAAAAAAATCACTTGCAGTACCCTTAGATACATACATATATATATATCTGTATATCGCTTATTTTTGTCATATTTTTGTTTAATTTATTATATTTCATCTTGAAATTTATCATATGACTCATCGAAAGACTTTCTGTATTGATCATATAACCTTATCTCCTATGTACTTACGTGAAATAATTGCCAAATTAGCCTTTCAGGTTTGGTCACTTTTCCTTTTCAAACCACAGTACCTCCTCGGGCTCGCAACTAATCCGAGAAAAACAGGGGGCGACGAGAATACGAGGAATGGACGTGCGTTCGGATAAGCTGCAACCGTGACGAGAGCGATGGCGGGCGATTACGTGGTTTCACCCCGACGTGATGCGGATGCTTACGTGCCCCGGACTTTCGTGCACGGGGAGTAGCTTAACAAGTGTCCAGAGGACCGTGATGAAGGGAAGGTTTTATAAAACGGGAAGCGGCAGTCGACGGGGCTGCATTTAAAGAAGGGGGCCACTTGAATGCTTCCCCCTTCCCTTTGAATGCTCAAAATTTCAGTCCATCTTCTACGTTGAAGGCATTAATTAGAACTTCTTTTTTTAATTTTTCTCTGGAAGGTCGGGGAAACTGGCTTGAACCTGATTCCGAGTTACTCTTTTCGGCGAATCTCTGTACTGCGACAAAGTTTTATATGTGACAGTATACTGTGTGATACAGCTTCTAACCGAGTGAATATTTAATTAATATATTATCAATGCTTTTCAAGGTGAAAATAAAACTTCATCTCGAGTCTAGAGAACTGGATTTAAATTTGCCTAAGAGAATAAGCTTCTATATTTCTAACTTCTTTTCGGTGTACAAAATATGTATAGATCTAGAATCAGATATATAAAATGGTATGAGAAATCACGCTGATAAGAATTGAATTTAAGACCTTTTTGGCCTCAAGTTGAGAATTGTATAGCTAAATCAAGCTGCTATCTCTCGACACCTGCTCTCACGTTACATCATGGCATGCGAGTGCCGCATGCTTAAAATGCTAGCCCTTGACAACTAATCCTGAATTGGACGTTTTCTTCTCTGCTTGGATGGTGGGGCCAATCTGACGAGTCAAATTTCTCTTCCATAAGTGAGAGATAACTGACCACGTATCGAGCTTTTTTTCAAGTCTTGAGCTTTTCTTACCAGGTGTTCCACGCTTGGGTCTGACAAGCTATGAGTCCATGCGATTTACTACTCTAAAAAACTTGATAAATATTTTACATGCTACTAGAGCAGTTACTATATGTACCATTGTCAGGCCCAAGTGTGTAAATCGTAATCAATAAACCTGAGTGCTGAAAAAAATGTCCGGCTTTGGGGTTAATAAATCGAGTGGGGAGGAGAACGTACGACTGGTGTCAATTGTTAGCTCAGTGTCGAAAGAAAAAGCATACCTCATGGCTAGATATTTCTCGCCCATTACATGAAAAAAATATTCAGATTGAGATCAGTTATTGAGAGCAGGCATTCCAGGCAAACACGTGGCAAAATCGACCGTGCTACGACATAGGAGATGGTGAAAAAGATTGGATTCCACATTGGACAGTTAACTAAAAGAATCCTAAAGTATAAGAGAATCGAGTGTAACTCTTCTAAATAAATATATACCCGATCTTTTTCAGATCCGGTAGAAATTTTATAACATCACGTGTTATGCTCGGTTTACACAAGTGTTTCTCCTGTATTGCACATAGAATCATGAAGGGGCACGGCGTCGTATGTTGGCATTGGGAGTTTTAACCACGAGAAGGGCTTCTGTCATTTGCCACCCAATGGTCGGATATCCTTTAAGGGAGAGAGTATTGTGTGTAATATATATATTACATAACAATGCTGATATGATATTATAAATTAATAAAATTTAATTATTTTAAGATTTTTTGATAAAATTCTTTAAAAAAAACTTATAAGTAATTAAATAATATTAGTCCGTGATACCACGTTAGTATTATTTACATGGTATATCTATTTGATACAAGACTTTCTCCCCCTAACGGTCCTCCCTCTGGACGAAAATTGAAGTTCAGGACCGCGATACGGCCAAACATGTTTGCCAACCCTTTTAATGCACGACAACAGCCTCCGACCGATCCCGACCTGACTCGACCGATCCCTTTCCTTACCTGCTACAAGCCGATATAAGCACCGGTTCTGAGTAGTCTATATGTCTGAGAAGCTCGTCGTCGAAACCCCATTAATTAGACAGATTGATCTATTCACCTAACACGAGAAACATAATACTTGGGAAATGAATCATTGGGCAGTGGTCCTCCTTGGACGTCCCACTTCCACCTACCCCCATTTCCTTTGAAAAATCAGCCACCCATCCATCGATTTTGCTTAGAAGAGACTATCGTCCGCTCATGCCCAAAGACAAGAAATCTCTTTCAGCAATTTTACTTGACAGAGAGATTCGAAAACATGGGGACCCAACGCCATCAAACTGTACCGAAGTGAGCAGATATATAATGTAAACGATACTGATATGATATATCCATCCAATCAGAATTCATCGTATATATTTTTGTCCAATTAAGATTCATCATTTATTAAAAACTTTTTTATATTTTCAAGATTTTTTAAACTTTAATAACTATAATTGTATAATTGTTAATTTTGTATTAAGTTCTAACTGAATGAATATATCATGTCAGCATTACTTACATGTTATGATTGCTTCACTCGAGGCTTTCTTGTGCTTTGGATCACTATACCACCACCCCGGCGGTAATTTTTCCATACACTTCTTTTAATGTAGACCTTTTTCTTTATTAATGAACTGATATTTTCTTTATTTGATCCCTCCTCGATATTACATTTCTTATTATTTTCAAATTGAAATAAAAATTTACTGATTTTTTTTATATGTAATATGCCATCACGATTTATTCCATAAAAATTATTCCATTTCATTCCCTGTTTCGTGGTACCAAACGAAATTAACTGACAATTAACATCGCCCGTGCACCGGTAATGCACTTCGTCAGCGAGTGCTTAAAAAAGTCATTCACACGATCCCTCTTCTCCACCAATTTTCCTTTCCATAATCAATCATATATACACTTTGAAAATTCCGAATGCGACCCCGTCGGCCCTGCATCCTTTAATGCGTAGACTTCGTGTGATTAACGTGCCGTAATGCACAACTGTTTCTTGCGCATTTTTTTTCTCAACGCGATTTGTCAGTGTTCCATTGGCGGAGTCGACGAACATACATCCCTCATGCGCTACAATCCCTACTTCTCATAATGGCCCGACAAAGCTCAATATTCTAAGGGCCTGGCCCTGGCAGAATGCGTAGTTGGCGTAGCCTCTGTTTCCTCGTTGCAGAAGACGCAAGCTTTTATATATATATATATATATATATATATCGATGGTGTCTAGTACCGTAGCAACCGACCGATACCTGTGGAAGATGCAAGCTAATGAGGGAAGATTTGCCCACGAGCCAATTCAAACTCATGTTGTTGGCAGTCTGTTTAGGAGGGCAAGCGACAGGTAAGTGAGTATCGCGGGACAAGGCTGGAAAACCGTATCACTCTGCGCCAAGGCGTTTCTGAATGTCAAATTATTATTATTATACGTGGAAATATATGAAATCGATTGCGAAATTCAAGTGAGTACAAAGTAAATTGATTTAAATGTAGATGGAGACTTCATTAATCGTAGTGTAAAATTCAGTACATAAAGCCTACTGTGAAGTGATTTTTTTTAAAAAAATTTACATCAAAACAAACGGCGCCACGTGGAATTCCGTACATTTCACGTGCCCTCCGTTGGAAACAGTGACCGAGCTGGTACTTCCGAAGCCCGAAGTTACCAATTCGGGCCTTCTCTGTACAAAATTGTACTATTTTCTCTTTATGAAATTAGCCCATGAATTGATTATCGTTCAAGATAGGCCCAACCACTCGGTACTGCCAGATTCCAATTCCATCTCGATTCCGGGCTTATCACGCATCCGGGAAATTCACATGTACATGGCACTATCAAAATTCGTACTAAATTATCAATGAAATATAATTAACGTTATTTATTGAGTACGATGTTGTTTAAAAATATTATATTTCTTTTTTTTGTGATAAAAATATTACATTTCACTCTCTAATGAAATAATATCTAACGGTACGCACATTAAAATAAATAAATATAAATAAATTCTGAGTCAGAAGGAAAACCGCCTTCACATCTCGAAGACCGAGGGAAAAAAATAATATAAATTAGAAAAAGGAAAATCTGTCCGTATCTCAAGAAGATTGGAAAATTAAAAAAAAATACATA
This sequence comes from Lagerstroemia speciosa, assembly GCA_037672795.1. Taxonomy (NCBI): domain Eukaryota; kingdom Viridiplantae; phylum Streptophyta; class Magnoliopsida; order Myrtales; family Lythraceae; genus Lagerstroemia; species Lagerstroemia speciosa. Next base: position 6,967,045 of record CM075304.1, on the reverse strand, counting down.
GTTATTACATATTTGAGCTGTATTTATTTATTTTTTTAATATAAATAGATCTGCGGATATTCTTTCAAATCTGGGCATATGATTTTTTTTATTGGGTTTCCTAGTTTTAAAAAAATTAAAATTAATCTTACATCGTTATCTCGATAGTAGCTGGATCGCCTAATATTTATTTTTAAAATAGTAGATCCTTATTATTTTCATTTGAAATATTAATTAAAATCCATAAAATAACATCCAAATGAATATAATATACATACAAATAATATGAAAATTCATGAAATCGAAAGTTTAAATTCCCTTTGAACGTGTAGCCGTTACGTTGGACTGACTTGAATCCATGGTCCCGGGAGACTAAAATCCTAATTATTACAAAAATAATAATTAAAATTATTCTGAGCCATGTTCTTAGGACTACGGGGGGCTCTGCTAATCATAAGCTGGCAGTTGATGTACGGTCTTAATTTCCAGAATTCTATATTAACCGAAATCAATAATTAATTAATTAATTAATTGTTGTCAATTTTTTAAATAGAAAAAAAGGGGGGACGCATAGTTTTAAAAACCGGACCGGACCGGCCGGTCCGACCGTTTGGACCGGGAACCGGACACCAGTCCGGTCCGGTTTCGCTAATTGCTCCATTTGCATCAAGGAGCGGGTTGGACAGTGTCAACCGGTCGGTCTGATCTGGTTTCCACCGAACCGGTCAAGAAACCGGTCAATGAAGAAAAACAAAAAAAGTAAAAAAATAAAAAACAAGAGTCAAAAATAGAAAAAAAGGAAACCTAAGCTCTAAATTAATGTATAGAATAGTGCAATCTTATTTGTAAAGTTGAAATTATAAATTAATGTATAGAATATAACAATTTTATATTCATTATTACTAATTTTATACTATTATAAGTATTATTTGTAAAAATTCGGTTAGACCCATCGAACCCCGGTTGAACCCAAGAACCCAAGAACCCATACCTTGACCGGTTTCCGGCCCGGTCCGGTTTTAAAAACTATGGGGGGACGACTACTGCTTCCCTAAATCTTCACATTTATAAATTAGCATAACTGGAATTGGTGGTGTGCAGTACAAGGTCATATGTTGCAAGTCATATGTTGCAAGTCATTTTGAATAATATTGTCAGAAGAAATAGACTCTTGACACGTGTATTGGCGAACGCCGTCTTCTTAAATTATATTAGACCTCTGATGGTGTTATACTGATAAGGCTAGTGCTAGTATTGATTATTCAGTTCGTCTAATATATTCACGATTGAGCACGAAAGATTAAATATTATGTAAGGGGAGGTAGTGTGTCACTGCTGCTATTGACCTCCATTTTTACTGATAAAAAAATATTTTGCAAGTCGCTGAAAAATACAAGTAAATTATCATTTTTGCCCATTGTCCCTCATTTTGTTCTAATCATTAGTATCATTTTCAATGTTTCAAAACTCCTACAATTTAGTCACTTGTTATTATTTTCATCCTCAATATTTTTAAAATTATAATAATTTGGTCCCTCCATATGGGATAAAAATGATGATCGCATAAAACATTAGAGAGAAAAATAATCGTGACGGGCTAAATTATTAGAATTTTTAAAATATTAAGGACTGCTTTAGTGATAAAATTAAGTTGAGAAAAAAATGATGACAGTGAAATATGATAATTTTCTCTAATAATTAAGAAAATTCTACGATACACTGTGCTCGAATTGCATGTATACTACGTGCAGCATGCTCCAATAAATGAAATAGATAAAATTTTATTTTTCGAAAAATTTGAGGCAATTCACTTATTACTCAATTAATTATGCAAATTATAACAAGCCGTTTTTTCCCCAAACATGCGCTGCCCCTACTGTGAATTCTTGGCATGACCTAACTACCAGTTATTCACCCGACTTCGGATACGCGACTCGAATGATCGGTACTGACAGCTGCATTATCGGTCGTAAATATGAGTTAAATATGGTAATTAATTTATTACTCATTAGTCCTATTGCATCACACTCAAATAGAATACCGGTACGTATAGCGTTATAACAAAGTAGAGCTCTCTGTCATAAAAGACAGAGCTCCCATATCCTCTTTTATTCTCCCACACTCTATCTCTCATATACATATATACCCTCGTGGACATATATACAAACAAGACACATCTCATCTCGTACTTACTTATTCTCATTTCATTTACTCTACACCATATTTCACTCTTTAGCTTGAGCGTCAGAGAGCCGATCCGGGCCTCCATTGTCGGCTCGGCCTTCTTGCAAGTTGCTTGGCTCGAATATAGACATGAAGACGAACCCAACTTGGTGTCATTGTGGACCTTCACATCACTACCCATCATGAAATCTCCAAAAAAAATAAAGGGACAGCAAATCATCGGATTTATAAGAGTTTGTCGGGATATATCTACTCGACTCTCGAAAAACTGGCACGACTTGCGTTTCTCTCTAGTGGTTCTCCGAACATTGTATCATGTGAACTCGATTCGCAAAATCGAGAAACTCTTGGAGTCCCCATTTCAAGATACCAAGACAAACAAACAACCAGAAGGTACTAATTGCTCAAGTCCAACTGCGTTGCGTTCAAGTTGGTCTATGCGAATGGTACGTCAAAGTACACTCAGTTCCAACAAAATCGTTACCTTAATTTATTCGAACAATTACAAGAAAATTATTTCAAAAAAAATTATCCGGCGCTGGCAGATAACAGGATCCTTTTATATGATGTGCATATTGTTTACCGAGGAAGCAATTCATACGGCCCGGCACCGAGGTTGTCCCAGCCCGGGCATCATCACTGGTCATATTGTCAATATTGGTCTGAATTAGTCCATCTGTATCGAATTCCGATCGGATTCGATCAGAGCGGTTCGGTTTTGTCGTTGAAAGTGGTCTTTGTTAAGTGGTCATATGCCCGAAAAAATTATTTTTCCAAAAAGAGAAGGGGGGAGGGGGAAATTTCTGATCTTCCAGTTCACTCCAACAAGATAAAATTACAGCAAGGCTCCCCACAGTTTTCAGAAATTTCCATATCCATCCTCACAATCCGCTCCTCTAATCCGATGGCATCGTTTCCGATCCCAAAAGCGACATATGTACATGGATCCTCTAAACGATGCCGTTTCTATCTTTGTCGTAGTCTGTCGTGGAAGTTTGAGCAGCAGAGCAGCTACGAGGCTCAGGGGAGGCGGTTCCGGTCACGAGTCATCGGCGGCGAGGGCGAAGATCATCAGATCCTGCAGGTCGCTCGGCTCCACGCCGAGGCGGAGCGCCTCCAGCACGCGCTCGAACACGGCCACGTGACAGGGGATCTTGAGGGCGCCCTTCTGCTCGTAGCCATACTCTTGGGCGGACTTGTTGAGGAGGCCGGCAAGCACTGGGTGGTTCAGCAGCTTCGCGCTCACCACGAACCGCTCCATCTCCTCGCCGACGTAGACTGGGACGTGGCCAGCGGGGACATAGCCGGATTGGCGCCGGAGCTTCGACGCTGCCCTGAAAGACTCGGCAATGCGCGGGCGCCCGGTGTCGGGCGACTGGAGGAGGCAGTACTGCCCGGTGGAGGAGGCCAGGCGCGAGAGCCGCCGGATGAGCTTCTTCATCTGCAACGGCCGAGATTCGCCGCTCGAACTACCCCACCGTCCAGAGAGAGAGAGAGAGAGAGAGAGAGAGAGAGAGAGAGAGAATGAGAGCACTCAGGAGCGGGATGGTGGAGAGTACAGGAGGAATATATTATATAGCCGGGGAGAGAGAGAAGGGTACAACAGGAATTTCAGTTGGGGCACTGCCACTGTACAGTGAGAGCGTACTTGGAAGGTACAAACGTGTCTTCCAACGGCGGGTTTCTTTGTTTTTAGTAATTTCTGCAATAAAGGAGAAATTCAAGTTTTCTTTATTTAATGTTATTTTTTCCTTTTTTATTTTTATTTTTTTGGCCAGATCTTTTTTATTTTAGCTAAATAAATGTTTTTTCCCGTCCTTTGTTCGAGGGAAAGTGTCCGTAGCTTCATTTTTGTTATATTAATTATATCTTATGTTATAATAAATGATTAATCTACTGATGTGTTATAAGGTCTGGGCTACCGTTACTTCTCAAATACCTATCATTGAAAAAGTCGAACTCCAAATCTAACTTACTGTATGTTATCAATTTATTATTGGATCCGCCCTAGGAGAAAAGTGTCCATAACTTCATATTTATTGCCTGCATGAACCGTTTATTCGGGTTACCTAACTGTTGCCGGCTGCCGGCCGGCGGTTAACGCCAAGCCGAAGCACGTGCACAACGCAGGCGGAAAACAAGGTGGACATATCTGGGAAAATCTCCTATGACAATTCATTTGTTGTTTTTATAGCAAAATAAGGAAAATTGAGAACAACGGCTTGGTGCAGTAACAGTGGCGCTCGAGCGATAATCAAAGAGATTTTGGGATCGATTTTTATCTGTAAAACTTTTCGCAATGCAAGGAAAAATCATTCGATGGTCAGCCTCATTACATGCCGTGAGAGCGTATCAATCAAACTGTAAAGTAGACAAATATATATTAATTATCCGAATAATTATTATGAACATTGCTAATTAAAATATTTTTATTGCTATTTTCTTACATTAATACTATAAGGTACTGTGATTTCATATTCTCCCAAGGTCAGGACCCTCGTAAAACATGATGACTTCCACTTCTACTTACCTTTCGATTTTCTGAACACCGGCTAACGAGATATTCTTTGATGATCTTACCTCACTATATGTTGTCAGAAAATACTAAACAGTTTGTGACAAAACAAGCGAATTGGTATTAGTTACTGAGCAATTATCTTAATTATTACTAATTAAAATAATTTAACTAATTTTTTCTCATCATATCGTCGTCAGGTAGGACCATTTAACATATTTTCATCATTAACACTACATCAAATCATGTAATATTTTGTGAGACAGTGTCACCACATGACAGTCCATACACGGTGATACCAACAAAAAAAAGATTTAAGTACTCTCGAAACTTTTTTACCTTTAGTTTTTATAAAAATTTAAAAAATATTAAAATATCATTAATTTATATTATAATTAAGTACTGTCACGCGGTCGCGCGGTGGGGGTAACATACCTTCTCCGTAATCGGAGGCGCTGATTAGACAAGTTTGGCCGTTTTGTTTACTCTCAGCCTCTCTCTCGATCGACTGGGGACCATCCACTCTCTAATGGTTAATATTAAATTCTCTCTCTTCATCAATTAATTTGTGGGAAAGTTAGAATTTAAAATTGAAAAAAAAGGAGATAATATGGTGTTTTAATTTCTTTTTAAAATAAAATATTAAGTTGAAATTTTAAAAAAATAAAATTGATGATTGAAAAAAATTATTTATGCTAAACTATGTAGCGCGGACGTTAATTAACTAATATTTATTAAATCTCCTGATGTCAAAATATATAGTAAAGAAACTTAAACTTCTATGACCTAATTTTGTGTATTTTACTTAATATTTAATTTAAATTTACCGGTCCATATTAGATTTGTAAGTGTTCTCCGCCGAGAGGGATATATGTGGGAACAGCATAGTATTACAATCTAGGCTAACAGGAACTTGCCACGTCAGCTAATTCATGAAAAGAAATTTAAACTGTAAATATAAATTTAAATGTTAAATAAAATTCAGAAAACACCTTCCTTAAAAAACTTATGTTTTATAATTTACACACCATTTTCCGTTCTTACTAACACATATCAGTATTTTTAATATTTATTATAATTATTATAATTTTATTTAGATTATAAGTAGTTATTTTAAGAAATTTTAATTTATATTTTATTATTTAAATTCTATGAATTTGCTGATGTGGATAATTTTTTATTAATAAGTAACAGTGTGGGCAGCTGCTAAATGTTTTATACGCATTACATGGAACACCCACTCCATAAACAGGACAGGTGGTAGGAGAAAGTCGACGGAAATGAATTCCTTATTTCCGTACCCTAATTTTAGCTGTACGGTTCATTCTCGTCGTAAACTGCGGTGCAATCTGTCGCTCTCACCTACTGGCGCGTCCGCTGCAGTTTCCCCAATTACACGGAAGAAGCCGGACTTAGGTAATAGAATAGAAGAATATGTAATCCAACGACTCAAATCTGACTCCCATACGATTTATTTAATTTAGTATATTAATTCAAATGCTTTCTACCTATTTTTATCAAGATATTACTTAGAAATATCCGTGATGCATTTGTGTTACTCACAGACGTGCAAACAGTGGATCGTTATTGTCGATATTCTCCTTTTTACGGATAAAAAGAAAAGTAATGGAAGAGCGAATGATCATCTTGCTAGCCAAAATTCATAGCATTAAAATAAATGATAGAATAATACTATTGAGTGATGGATTCGTCAGTAAACTGACAATATACAATATATTATCTTTAGAGTTCGACTCCTCTGAGATTTTTATTTTGGGATTAATGGCTGACCCATACTGTATAATATATTATTTGATTGTTACAGTACCGAATACCTTCGACATAAATAAAATAGAAGAATCTGCTCTAAAATGGGCAATAATTACCGCGTGGCTGCCAAGCGCGATACTAGAATGCGCGTGGAGGAAATGGAGAAGATCGATAAGTGGGGCCCGCAGGGGAACCCGCCGTAGAAATTAGGGCCTGCGGGGCCCGGGAGAGGCCGACCATTCCCGTGGTGCCGTATACTCGTACGAAGCACATAAGAAAGACTAGCACGACGTCACTTCATCATCACCCGCTTGTATTTGTGAGAAAATTTTGAGCGGAGCGCTCTACCACCACGTAGTACTTTCATTCAATGGACAACTGACACGTGCTTTCCCCGACAACTCTATTATAAAAATATTAAAAATTTACTTTAATAATATAAATCTCACTCTTATAGAATCTGGCAAGGTCCGGATTTCATATTCGAGTTTTGCTTTATGTAAAATACACTAGAAATGGTTCTTTTAGTCCAAGCTCTAACGGATACCGGATAGTTAGATTTTACTAGATTTTTTATAGTGTTATGTTGATGAAGTCATTGTCAAATATTGACAATTTAATTTATATAATATATTTATAATTGAACGTGAAAGTTTAAATGTTATATGAGAGGGTGACGGACTTGTTAGACTGATAAAATAAATTCAGGACCGCTAATTATACGGAGACCCAGCAGTCCCCTACTACCGAACGCCTTGACTTGCGGGGAGCTCGGGGCACCTCAGCTGCAATCAATGCATCATCCTCCGGAAGCTTCCGGGAGAGTTCAGCAATTTCAATTTTCGCACCCGACTAGTCAATCCGTACATCTCGTGCGTTGACTATGTCTACGGGCTCCCTCTGTCCTCGACCGCGATGCTTGACTTCCTCGGCGCAGCTAAGCAATCGTGGTGGCTTTCACGAAATTATGTTGGAGATGAGGAGATTTGGTCAGAACAAGCTCCATGAGACTGGGCAGGCGGTCAGAATTGGAAACTCGGTTATTACAAGTCACCTGGAAATGTTTTGTGCTTATCCAATGTGTTTTTTCAGATGTATTTTTCTTATGACCGGCTCGGAGGATCTCGCTCGATGCTACATAATTCTGTAATTTTCGTGTTTCTTGGACATTTTACTGCGTGTACTCATTTTTCAGCAATGATAAAATCTTCATCGCTTTTGAACAAGTGGGTCCGCGGCTGTAGTCGGTTTGTTTCATTGAGAGTCATGCCCGTTATGCAGCACGTACATTTGAACAAGTGATTTGGTGCTCGATATTGTCCCAACAAATATACTACCGACAATGAGATAGACAAGCTACATAGTTTAATGTTCGCTTGAGAGAGAGAAAGCGGTATCACCTCGTCCCGTAATTAAGAGGTTGTGGGTCCGTTTTTCAATTAGTAAAATTCATTGTAACTCCTTATTCCAGTCTTATTCCCATCCTCATGCAAACACATGAGACTCGTTTATAACTGAAATAAATACTGATTTTTTTTTACAGTAATTGGATCATTACGATATGTTTTTATATTATATGTATGTGTATTGTTGTCATGCAATAAAACATTATTGGGCCCTGCAGTTGGTTGCCGAGGATCAATTCGGTCGAGAACAGTCCATTAAGAAACTGGGCCTTCACATGCCCCATGGGCCAATTTAAAACAGTGGGAACTTTTTGGGGGGCGAATATGAGAACAGTGGGCCTACGTAGGAAATATCACAACTATACCCCAAGAGTTTACCTCTTGGCCATTTTGCACCCCAAAGTTTGCAGCAGCCGCATGTTCATGTTGCTCTAGGCCATTCCACCATCCACACCTCCTGTTGATGTTGCTCTAGGATATGGTGCAAGCTAATTTGCACATGACTGATCCAGTTTTTGCCGCCTCAACTCACTAAGTGGTAAAATTTTTCCAAAGTGAATTTTTTCCACCTATAATGAATCAAACCCAAAGTTTTTACTTAAGGTAACGAGATGTTGAATCATCTTAACCAATCTATATTACTAGTAGAAACACTATTTTTCCCTCTTCTTGAACCGTGCTTTAGCGGATGGGTACCAGTTTGTCTTGTTCTTTACATGTACATCCAAACTCTTTACAGCGGTAGCACTTTTAGGCATACACGGGATCATAACAGGGATCTGCACTTTTACTGTGTCACCTTCTATATCCACCATAATCGTATCTTTGTATCTCATTTTCAAATGCCACTTCTACACAAAGACTTGTACATATAAGTATTCTTATCTATGTGTTTGCATTGTCGAGCAGTATTATTATCCATGCACAGTAGCTTTCCAACTACACTCCCCGTTCTAGCACTTTAATAAGGTAGACGAATCATCTCTTCCCCCTCTGAAACAAAAGGCCCAAAATACTCCACGTTCGCCTGTTTTCCTTTGTTTGAAAAGTGAGCCACGGTGGCCACGTGTTTATTGAGATGTTAAGACATATATCCACTAGATAAGGTCTCGATTCAAATCTCATGTGAATGAAAAAAATTCACACGTATTTGAAGGATTTTACCTTTTAGTGGATTGACACTTAGACTGAATCTAAACTGGTTAGGACACACAGTTTTCTAGATATTGCGCATGCCAAATAAAAAACGCGAGCTACAGTCATTTGACTTTCTTCCTGGAGTGACGATGCTTTCTCCTTATTCTGTGGGGCTATAACAGGTCACTTCTGCTAAACACACACTCGCCACCAACCAATAAATCCTGCGTTCATAAGAAAACATTACCACCACCCCGTGACTTAAACTTTTAGATAGAAATAAACTCAATTTATTATAAAGCACATTAATAATAATATAATATATGAATATCTGATAACGATAATTTATAATCATACCATAATATTAGATATTAGATCAATTAAAGCTAAAATTACTACTGGACAACATTGTATTAAGGAGAAAGGTATATAAATACGTATTTGCTACGTATTATATCCCATTGATAGGGGAAAGGTGCACATTGGAATAATAATCACTTTAGAATTATTAGATGTTTTTCCATCCATTAATCACCAAAGGACAGTGGTCTAATAGTTCAATACTCAGTATTGCACAGTTTGATGAGATCGAGATCCAAATCTCTATTTTCACTCAAAGCAACACTACTGAAAGGAATCTTGAGTTTGGAACCTTACGATCACCGATTTCTTGGATAATACTAGGCTTTTGGTAATGGTACATGACAAAACTAGCGTTAATCCTAGTTGTTCAGTTGATCTATACGTCATGATCAAATACGGTGCTTGCAAAATAATAATATATGTATGAATGAAAATCTCGAATGAAAACGAATTTAAAATTAAAATGGGAGCTAAAATTTAAGACACAATGTCGTGTTATAGCATTATAATAATATTAAATTAAGAAACTGAATTGGTAAAAAATACAAAATGCAAACAATAAAAGTCGAGACATATGACAGTAACATTTTCATTTAGACAAATTATTCCCCTCTATAACGATGTGGGTACGTGGATGCCTACCTCCCAAGATACAATGTGGATGTGGCAAACTTCAATTTCTCAGGCAAACCAAGTAGAATAAGAACGCCACCCGAAAACAAGGCACGATAAAGATAGAGAGGATTCTGGAAAACCATGTAGGGAAGCTACCCAACCCAAATGACCTTATATAAAGAAGAGGAGGATTGTGAAATAAGAGAGAACATTAGAGAAAAACTATGTGAAATAAGAGAGAGAGTTATAGTAAAAAAGGATTTGATGGTTGAAATAAGAGAGAGAGTTACAGAAAAATGTGGTTTAACATTTTAGTGAACTAAAATGTTAAATTTTATATTAAAGTGGATTGGTTGAAGTGGTAGGATACCTCTTTCCCTTAAGTAAGATCTCGAATTCGAGTATTATGAATTTAGAAAATTCACATTGTGAAAGTTTTACCAACTAGTTGGCATTCCCAGTTAGAACTGAATTAGTTAGGGACTATTGGATTTCTGGATTCTTGGAATTTAGATTAAAAAAGTTAAATTTTTTTACCTTAATATGTAGTTGAAAAAAAATGAAAATGAAGAATAAATATAAAATGGAAAAATGCAGGGAGAGAGGGGACAGTGAAGTGACTAGCGGGAGAGGGAAAAAAAAAAGGGAGAATGGACATATGTACATGTCAAATTTACTATTATGCCCCTATTATGTTACTAATGTAAAGATTATCGATAACTATATGATTTTATATACATGGGTAAAATCGAAAACTATTTCGACCTCATATATAATAATATATAATATAGATAGATAGATATATAAGTGGGGAAGCCTCAAATCCATTTAACAATGTTTTGTTAGCGTAACACTAACAAAAGTATATTACAATTTAAGCTTAGTTTAAAGATTGCGCTTTCAATAGGTACTTTGAGCATGAAAAGATTCTAAGATAAGAACCTGAACTTATTAAATTGCTTGCGAGTGAATTTTATGCCACAAAATCATTGCATTCATGGCTTCTCTGTCATCTGATAAGCATCAAGTATTGTGAATTGACGAGGTTTTTAACTGGGTGAGTTTAACCATTTTATGGGTCAGTTTGCTCGAATTTGAATTAGTTAAGATCCGTTGAATGTCTAAGGGCTATGGAAATTAAAAATATAGAAATTAACAGATATAATATAGAATATATAATTCACGTCAATTTATATAAACTTTTAGTATGTTTTGTCAAATCAACTGAAACGGCACAGTTGCTAAGGCATGTGGATTGAATTCTTAATAAGGTCGGATTTTGCTCATATTATAGGATATTATGTATACATTGTCGAATTATAATCATCCATTGGTGTTCTCTTTGGAATGAGAATTGTCAATGCAACAAAAGGTAAAACAAAGACATCATGAAAGAAAACTTGATATAGTTGATATCGTTCTTACCCTCTCACTTAGAGATTCTAGGTTCGATATCACTATTGGGACTTCCCATGCTCCTTATATCCACCAAATAAAATGATAATTGAGTATATAATAACCTAATAATTTAGAATTTTGGGCAAAAATGAGTCCCATGAACCAGATGGTGGATATTTTACATATACTACTGCATCAATTTCTCTTTTTTTAAATCTATATTTAATTAATTTTAATTAAATAAATAAATCTCAAGAACCATTTCACCAAAAAAAGAAAATCTGAAGAATCAACTATGCATATGTTGCAGGCACAGGGGATAGGTTCCGGTCTCCCCTGTCTCCCTTGTCTGGCGGCTAGGCTTCTATCGAAAAAGCCTCTCTCTCTCTCTCTAGCCGCAGTTGAGATTCATCATCATCATCAGTGCCTTCCAAAGGACTTCGAAGATGAAAGAGATCTACCGGCGATCCAAGGGTAAACGACGCTACTCTACAGCCCATTGCATCTTCATGGTCATCCTTGGTCTTGTTTATGCAGCTCACGCCCATAATCAAACTACTCAACCTACCACTGATTCTTCTGAAGGTACGTCATCCTCACTCCTTGGTTTCTGTTAGGTCGAAAATGGTAGGAGGAACACAGAGAGGAGAGAGATCTGAGATTTAAGAGTATTTGTCTTATATCCATCATTTTGGTGTACAACTCCCATTTATATAGGGAGGAAGGAGACACAAGCATTAAATACACGTCACGTGTCTTGTGGGATAAGCAACCTCTGCGGTACGGAGGATGTCAGACAGCAGCGAGGCAGGTGGCGCCAGTCGTACGGAAGCGGCGCTGATTGTACGGGCGCAGTCTAGGCGGGGCGCGTAGCTATGCCCAGGCGTTGGTCCGGCGGTTTGGGCCTACTTCCTGGGCCCTTGCCTGGGCCAAGTCTCTTCAAGGGGAGGGCCTTGGGCCCGGTCCCCACACTCTTGCCCCCGAGTTTCTCGCGTCGGAAGGCGCGGGGAACTGACTTTTGAAATCTGAAAATTTGCGCCTAAGCCGGGGTGACACGTGTCTGGCCAGGGAATAATGGGCTGTCACGTCTGGGGCGGCGTGAGTGACGTGCCGCCCCTCGGGCTTCCCCGGGCATTAACTGCCTCCTGTCCTTCCCTCGCGCCATTCAGCCTGAAGACTCACCCTTCTCCTTCTCCGACTGCCTGAGCCCTCTCTCTTCTTCGATAACCCGATCCTCGGTCTCCTTGCTCCGGCACCGATGGCTTCTTCAAGTGTCCCGGCCTCTTCCACCGGAAACCCAGGTGACGAGATCTTTGCCAATAAACTCACCCCATCCCGATTTCTGACCACCCTTAGGTGAGGGAGAATAGGGGCCGACTTCGCCCCTCGGTTTCCCCGTGAGGGCGAGGAGCCCTCGGAGCCTCGCCCGGGGGAGTTCGCCATCTTCCCTGAGCAGATCCGGGCCGGCCTCCGTTGGCCTTTGGCCGAGCCGGTTGCAGCCATGCTAAAGTATTACCGCCTAGCCCCAGGACAGCTCTCCCCTACCTCATGGCGTGTATGGACGGCCTTTTACCTCCACTGTAGAGTGCATAGGATAGCCTACAGCCGACTCCTCTTTAGGTTTTTTTACTTGCTGATCCAAAGGTCTGAGAGCGGCTTTTTTCACTTCCAACCGCTTCGTAAGAAAGCGTATGGGGAGCTCGTGACAAATTACGGGTCCACCAACTCTGGTTGGAAGGACTCGTTCTTTTTCATGAAAGACGCTGAGGGTTGGAAGTGGCGTTAGGACCCCCGCGAGGAGTTCCACGATGGGGACCCGTGGGGGTCGATGAAGAAGGAGGAGCGCGCCAATGCAGAGAAATTTAGGGGCGTGAAGATTGACGCCAGGGGCATTATTACGGATGAGAACCTGCTGCAGTACGGTCTCGTATCCGAAGCTCCTTGGAGGTGGAGTGTAGATGCGGACATGTGCGGGCTGTCTACGGATGTCTTGGTAACCCACTAACTTTGCCTTTCCTTTGTTGTTTCAGAGGGGGGTGAATGGGCCAAGATCATTGACAAACTCTTGATGCAGGAGAGAGCCCTCAAGGAGGCTCGGAAGAGGAAGCGCGAGGAGGAGGAAGATGTGCTCCTCATCTCTTCTTCCGCTGCCGGAGGTCCCAGCGCCGTCGCTCAGGCAGGGGAGACTCCCTCCGAGCGGGAGTCCAGCGAGAGTGGGGTGCTGGTGCAAAAGCGGCGCAAGATTCGGCTCGCCTCCTCCAGCTTAGCCAGCGCTCCTACTCTCGTGGCTCCCCAAGGGGAGGTTAGCCCTAGCTCGCCTCAAGCTCCTGCCATGGAGGCTCTAGGGTCGGTGACGCCGCCCACCGCGGGACTTGGCTCCCCGTCGAGGCGCTCTCCAGAGCCAGCATCCGTGGAGCCTCTCCCGAGTCCTGTCCCGGCGCAGGAGGGTGAGGGGTCAGAGCGGATGGCTCTTCCTGGGGTGGACCATGAAGAGCACGCTGAGGTAAGCGACGCATGTCGCTGGGTTCCTTACACATCTTTGGCGTATTGTTGATCACTCCTTTGTGCAGGCGTCCCTTCCTACGGTTGGCTCTCCCATCAGAGGTCTACTGGGGGACGTGGAGACGCAACTGCGCTTCACCAGGGCTCTCCAGCGCCTCGCAGGAGAGTTGCCTGAACTGGAGACAAGGGAGGACCTCTTTTCCCATGCGCGCTACCATTCGCTGATGGTGAGTGTTTTTGTACCTTTGATCTTAGATCTCGAGTGGGTCGCTGACTGTGGATCTTGGCAGGGAGCGATGATTCCCGGGTTGTTGATGGAGGCCAGGAGCCAGGAGCGTGCCCTCGTTCCCGAATTGCAGGCCCAAGTCCAGCGACTTACCAATAAGAGGCACAACTGGAGGAAGCAGCGCCGGGACATGCGCGCCAGTATCCAGGACTTGGAGTCCCGTGCCGATGCCGCGGAGCAGGAGGCTGCTGGGGCCCGAGTAGAGGCTGAGGCGCTGAGGACGCGACTAGCTTCCGAGGAGGTGGGAAAAGCTGAGCTCCAAGAGGCGGTGAGAGCCCTCGAAGAGCAACTTGAGCGGGAGCGTTCTGACAGGGCCGCGGCGGAGGCGAGACTCCAGGCGCAGCTGCAGGAGTCAGTTCTGGCGCTTTCCTCAGCCGCCACGGAGAGGGCGGCGGAAGTGGCTCGCGCTAAGGTTGAGGCTGTGGAGGAGTACAAGGCAAGTGACGCCTTCACAGAAGAGCTGGCGACGCGAGGTGGCAGAGCTATAGAGGATTCCCTCCGCTCTGTCAGGGGCGACCTCCAACGCTTGCGCCCAGCCGTCGACCTGACTGGAATCCCGAGCTTTGACTGGCTTCGCCTTCTGGACGAGGCCCGCGACACTGGACCTCCACAGGCCTAGGGATGACTTATGTAAATAAGACTGTAAAGATAGTCGTGTAACGAAGTTGTCACTTCTTTAATGAGACTATTGGTTCCCCACTGTTCCCCTTTTTGATGCTTCGTTTCGCCTTTTTGTTAGCCGCGATCTGTTTTCACGCTTTCGTTTCCAACGCTTTGAAATGTTGTTCGTGATACCTGCTTGCGCTGATCGCGTCTTCAAGTACTTTGGCGCTTTTTCGGTGCTTGTGTGAGCGGCATATCTTATTGTTTACGCATTTCCGCGTTGTTTTGCGTTGAAGATGATTGGAGCAGCCCATTGCAGGCCGAACCGCGATAGGCTAGTATCTCTATAAGTGCGCCGCTGTTAGTTCCAGTTGACATTTTAGCGGGTTTTTGCTTTTTCTTACGCGTTTATGCGCCTTAGCGGTGTTCGTCGCCTTGGGTCTTGGTGGCCCGAATGGCGGGAGCCTTCGTGCCCCAGGAGGCCTGAGGTCTTTTTGTCCCCGAGTGTTAGAGGTCTTTGGTGCCCCAGGCTTGCTGAGGTCTTTGGTGCCCCCGAGAGTTGGAGGTCTTGGGTGCCCCAGGCTTGCTGAGGTCTTCGGTGCCCCCGAGAGTTTGGAGGTCTTTGGTGCCCCAGGCTTGCTGAGGTCTTCGGTGCCCCCGAGAGTTGGAGGTCTTTGGTGCCCCAGGCTTGCTGAGGTCTTTTTTTTTTTTTTAGACGACGCTTGCAGAATAGGGGCTAGATTTAACCATGTATATGCAAGGGTACATATGAGATAAGGCGTGCTAATAGAAGAACTTTTTGAGTACCTCTACATTGAAAGTGTGTGGCAGGGTGTGTCCCTCCATGTCCTGCAAGATGTACGCGCCCGGATAAGGGATCCCGTTGATGCGGTACGGGCCTTCCCATTTAGGTGCGAACTTGCCTGTCTGGTGCTGGGAGAATTTGTTCTGGCGGAGGACCAGATCCCCCACACTGAATTGTCGCGCCCGGACCCTCTGATTGAAGTAGCGCGCCGCCGCTTGCTTTGCTTTATGCATGTTGGTGAGAGCCCGCATGCGCTTTTCTTCTGCCAGGTCCAAGTCCTCCTCCCGGAGACGATCGTTGTCCGGTTCTTCAAACGCGGCCACTCGATGTGTGTTTACTGCCACCTCGGCAGGAATAACCGCCTCCGACCCGTAGACGAGGGAGAAAGGTGTCGCGTCGGTGGCCGCACGGGGTGTCACTCGATAGGCCCATAGCACGCTGTCCAGCTCGTCGACCCATGACCCTCCTAGTGCGCTCAGCCTTGTACGCAAGCCGTGAAGGAGGGTCCTGTTAGTGACCTCGGTCTGCCCGTTTGTTTGAGGGTGCGCTACCGAGGTGAAGCGTTGCTTGATTCGGAGCTCCTGACACATCTCCTGGAAAGCTTTTCCTCTGAACTGCGTTCCGTTGTCTGAGATAAGGATGTGGGGGATGCCGAATCGGTACACTATGTGCTTCATCACGAACCTGCGGGATGCCTTGTCAGTGATGGTGGCGACTGCTTCAGCTTCCACCCATTTGGAGAAATAATCCACCGCGACGAACAGGAATCGGCGCTGCGCAGAGGCCATCAGGAAGGGCCCTAATATGTCAATCCCCCATTGAGCGAAGGGCCAGGGAGACATCATACCAGTGAGTTTGGTGGGAGATCCGGTAGGGTGAGGCTCGAATGCCTGGCATGCGGGGCAGCTTCGAACCAAGGCTTGCGCGTCGTCCATCATCGTCGGCCAGTAATAACCCTGTCGGAGGGCTATGCGGGAAATCGCCTTGGCTCCCTGGTGACTTCCCGCAATTCCTTCGTGGATTTCGCGCAATACATAATTTGCCTCCTCTGGGCCAAGGCAGCGCAAAAGGGGCAGGGACACCCCGCGCCGATAGAGCGTTTCGCCCAATATGGTGTATCTGGCGGCGCGCAACCTGATACGCCGAGCCTCTATGGGGTCGGTGGGGAGGTGATCTCCTTCCAGGTATCTGCGAATGGGCGTCATCCAGTTCTCCTCGTTCTGGGCGCATAGCACCGCGAGAGGCGTGTACGTCTCGGATACCCTACGACGCTCGATAAAGCTGAGGGGAGAATAAGCTTGCCCCGTGGCTGCCTTGCTCAGCAGATCTGCCCAGTGGTTTTGCTCTCTGGGGATCTGGACGATTTTTGCCTCGTCGAATTGCCGGACCACCTCCTTCGCCCTTTCCAAGCAACGCTTCATGTTGTCCCCCTTGGCCTCACACTCTCCATTTATCTGGCCCACCACAAGTTGCGAGTCGCATTTGGCGAGGACTCGACGTGCCCCGGCTCCTCGCGCTATTAGCAGCCCCGTGATTAGGGCTTCATATTCCGCCTCGTTGTTGGTTGCGGGGAAGGACAGCACGAGACTGTAGGTGAGCGGCGGTCCCTCCGGGGGAACTATGGCGCATCCTGCCCCTGCGACACCCCTGGTAGATGACCCGTCGGCGAGCACTTCCCAGACGTCTGCAGGCGGGTGTGCGGTGGCGTCATCTGGGCCGGTGTTCTCTGCGATGAAGTCGGCCAGCGCCTGGGCCTTGATGGCTCCTCGTGGCTCAAAAGTGATGTCAAACTCACTGAGCTCGATGGCCCATCGCACCATTCTTCCTGATAACTCGGGTCTGCGGAGGACTTGCTTCAGGGACTGGTTGGTGCGGACAGCAATGGGATGCGCCTGGAAGTAGGGCCTTAGTTTCCGTGCTGCTAGGATGACGGCCAAGGTGAACTTTTCCATGGGTAAGTAGCGGCGCTCTGCCGGGATCATGACTTTGCTCACGTAATACACCGGGCGCTGCACCCCTTCCCGTTCGACGACCAGGGCGGAACTGATCGCAACGTCGCTTACCCCTAAGTAAAGCCTGAGCGTTTCCCCCAGCATCGGGGTCGCTAGGCACGGGGGAGAGCTGAGGTAGGCCTTGAGTCGAGAGAACGCTTCCTCGCACTCTGTTGTCAAGGCAAAGGCTTTTCCTGCCTTGATCCCCGTGAAGAAGGGGAAACATTTGTCTCCCGCCTTGGAGAGGAAACGGGAGAGTGCCGCGAGCCGGCCCGTGAGGCGCTGAACCTCTTTAATCGTCGAGGGGGATTTCATGTCTTCTATAGCTCTGATTTTTTCGGGGTTCACCTCAATGCCCCTGTGAGTGAGCATGAATCCCAAAAATTTTCCCGACTTCACCCCGAAGGCGCACTTTTCAGGGTTTAGCCGGAGGTTATAACGCCTCATCAATTCAAGCGCTGTCCGAAGGTCTCCTTGGTGCGCCGCCGCCCGTTTGGACTTGACGATCATGTCATCAACATACGCCTCCATGGTATTCCCCAGCTGAGCTGCGAAGAGGCGGTTGATCAACCGCTGGTATGTTGCTCCCGCGTTTTTAAGGCCGAACGGCATCACGCGGTAACAGTAGACCCCGTCTGCTGCGTAAAACACCGTTTTTTGCCTGTCTCCCGGATGCATTGCTATCTGGTTGTACCCGGAATAGGCATCCATGAAGCTGAGCAGCTCGTGACTGGCTGTGGCGTCCACCAGCTGATCTATGCGGGGCAAAGGGTAGGCGTCTTTGGGGCACGCCTTGTTGAGATCTGTGTAGTCCACGCACATCCGCCATCGTCCGTTTGGCTTGCGCACCAGGACGGCGTTTGCGACCCACGTTTGGAAGCGGACCTCCTCAATGAAGTTGGCCGCCAAAAGCCTCGCTACCTCCTCGCGGACGGCCTCTCTTCGTTCTGCCCCCATAGAGCGCCGCTTTTGAATGACGGGGCGGGCGGTTGGGTTGACTGCGAGGCGATGGGTGATGATTGATTGATCGATACCTGGCATGTCTGCAGGTGTCCATGCAAACACGTCAGAATATTCTTGCAACAACGCAATTAAGTTTCGCTTACTGGAGTTGTCCAATTCTGCGCCGATCCGGACGCTCCTTGTCGGCGTCAGGAAGACTTCTTCCAGCTCACCCACCGGGGCCGGTCGCTCGAATCCATCGTGAGGGTTAGGCTCAATCTGCAGCGCGGGGCGAGCCCGGGTCTCCTTCAGGGTTGCCAGATGGCAACGCTTCGCCACCTGGTGGTTTCCTCGCACGCTTCCTGTGCCATGGCCGGTAGGGAATTTAACCATTTGATGGTAGGTGGATGGTATGGCTCGGAGAGCATTCAGCGCGGGACGCCCCATGATCGCGTTATAGGCGGACTGGATGTCTACTACCAGGAGAGTGGCCATGCAACTTGACGTCTTGTTGCCGTCGCCTAAGGAGAAAGATAGGGCGATGGTCCCCTTTGGGTACATCGTCCCCCCATTGAAACCTATCAATGGTGTATCCGCCGGGGAGAGGTCAGCGTCGGTGAAACCCATCTTCCTGAACGCGTCGTAGTACAGGACGTCAGCCGAGCTCCCGTTATCATCGAGGATCCGTCGCACCTCGAATCCCCCGATGTCGGCCGTAATTACTAACGCTTCGTCTCGCGCTGAGGGAGGTACGGGCGCGGTGTCTTCGTCTGTGAACGTGATCGAGTAATTTCGGTCGAGCTCCAGGCACTGCATCTTGTTCGTGGGGCGCTTGCTTCCGGAGGATCGCTCGCCGGTGATCACGTGTATCGTTCCTCGACACTCTCGGGGCGAGGGGGCTCTGGCCACCGGCCTCTCATTCTCCCGCCTGTTTTCCGGCGCGTTTCTGGCCTCTGGGTCTCGTCGCCACTTATTTCTGGCGGGCGGTCGCTGCACGTACTCTTGCAGATGTCCCCTTTGGACCAGTCGCTCTATTTCGGCCTTCAACTGGCGGCAGTCTTCAGTGTCGTGGCCCGATGCCCGGTGATATCGACAATACCGGTCCGCGTCCGGGCCCAACGTTTCTTTGGTGGTGCGAGGGGCTTTGATTAAGCGTCGCTTCTCCCCTTCCGCAAGGACAATAGCGCGCGGGGCCAACAGTGGGGTGTACTTCTCTCGCTTAATGTCCCGCCCACGCTCTTCTTGCCTGCCCGTAGGAGCTTCTTTTCGCTTGGTGTCCCTGCGCCTCCAATCGGCCTCTTCGATCGTCATAAAGCGCTGGGCCCGCGCCGCTAGGTCGGCAAAGTCGTTGGGGGGATCGATGATCAGGTTTTTTGCGAACTCCTCATCCCTTAGGCCGCGTTGAAACGCGGCCATCTTTTCCCGTGGTGTCAAGTCATCCACCTCAGCCGCTACTCTCACGAACCGCTCGTACCAATGGCGAAGGGATTCTCGATCCCGTTGCTGCATTCCAAAGAGTTCCATGGGGGTGCGTTTGATCCGAAGTGACCCCGCAAAGCGCTCCAGAAATCTTTCCTTTAGTGAGGCGAAGTGGGAGATGGACCCTGGTTCTAACGAGTAGAACCAGTCCGCTGCAAGACCTTATAGCGTTCCTGGGAACAGGAGACACTGAATCGCGTCCGTGGCCCCTCTCCCTAGGAGGGAGTTGACATAGGTGCGCAAGTGGTCCCGGGGGTCAGCCTTTCCGTCGTACGGGTCGAGCAGCGGGACTTTGAATTTTGGAGGTAAGATGACTGCCTGGATTTCGGCAGAGAAGGGATTGGCGACGTTTTCCTCCACGGCCGGGAGCCCATACCGGCGACGGTTATTGGCTTCGAGGGCTCTGGCCACGCGGTCCTCGACTAGTTTATGCACTTCCCTCATAGTCATGCTAGTGTTTGCTTGGGAAACATTGTCCCCTGAAGGGGTAGGCGTCGAACGCGAGCTTGCGGCGGGCGCAGGGGGAGGGGGGGCACGTGGCGCTCCCGAGGTGTCCCCGGCGCCTTCCTGGCGCCCATTCAGATGACGAGATAGCGCGGCCTCCACTAGGGTGGTGACCCGGCGCTCGACGAGTTGCTCCACTGCCTGGCGGGTCCGAATAGGGAGGGCTGCTAGGAGCTCGTCCTGGTTGGGATCGGGACGTGGGGGGCCTTCGGGGGTGTTTTCGGTGGGCGGGAGATTTTGGGGAAATGCCTGCTGATCACGTGTGGAACTGGTTGCTCTGCGATTGCTACAGGTGCGAGCCATTGACTTTTAGTCCGCTTCCCACAGACGGCGCCAAATGTTAGGTCGAAAATTGTAGGAGGAACACAGAGAGGAGAGAGATCTGAGATTTAAGAGTATTTGTCTTATATCCATCATTTTGGTGTACAGCTCCCATTTATATAGGGAGGAAGGAGACACAAGCATTAAATACACGTCACGTGCATTAAATACACGTCACGTGTCTTGTGGGATAAGCAACCTCTGCGGTACGGAGGATGTCAGACAGCAGCGAGGCAGGCGGCGCCAGTCGTACGGAAGCGGCGCTGATTGTACGGGCGCAGTCTAGGCGGGGCGCGTAGCTATGCCCAGGCGTTGGTCCCGGCGGTTTGGGCCTACTTCCTGGGCCCTTGCCTGGGCCAAGTCTCTTCAAGGGGAGGGCCTTGGGCCCGGTCCCCACAGTTTCTTTCTTTCTTTTCCATACATACAAATACAACCTCGTCGCCTTTTTTGGTGTTGGATACAAGGTGGAAGCTTTGGTGTCTCTATGACTGAATGAATCATTTCTCTTTATTTTTATTCCCATCTACTTAGAGTTAGGAAGGTGTAGAGATCCTGTTCACTGTGAGAGAGTAATCTGTATATAAAACACTGGTAATGTATTTGTAACTTATTCGATATTTACAATTATTTTTTGTTGATATATTAAGTAAATCGTGTATTTTATACTATGTGATATATACACTACATATTAGACTTTTATTCTTTAATTGATTCTTAATTTAGATAAATTCTTTGTGAGCCGAGTTTATAAATAACGTGGTAAACGCGACTAATTGTCGTTTAAAGAAGGTAAAATTAAAAAGTAAATATTAATAAAAAAAGTAATATAATATTTTTAAATTTATTGAGTTTGTAAATAGTATAAATAGTTAAACTCATTTAAGAAATCTCTTGTGCATTTTCAGTCGGCTGACTGCTCCACGAGGGGAAGAATTTTTGAGGGTAGACTTTGAATTCTTCTACGGTCAAGAAAGAAATATCTGTAATTAGTATGGGGATTTACTCATATTTTTCCCTTTTTATGGGGGGTAAAACTAATTTTTAAGATGATTTCTTCCATTAATGATGAGATGCAGCGAGCGCGCTGAGTACCAAATTCGAAAAATGGGGGATACCGGCGACGGCCGGTACGTGGATCACACAAACAGCAACATATGCGCCGGACGCGCCGTTGACGACACCAGTTTCGACGACACTGCTTACAATCGTCTCATCAAGTGCGACTGCTCCTTCAACAGCGGCTCCATCTGCCATATTACTCAGCTGTACTCATTCACTCCCGCCGCCATACTCTTTCCAGCTAGTGTGCTATCATGAAATAATCCCACCCCGCATGCTGAGCTTCATAAATAGGGTTTATGTAGGCTGACTGGACTCTCCAACTCAACATTCAGATGTTTTCAGTCGGACTCCGTTATGTCCATAAGATATTCAGCTGAAATTAATGTTGCCCGTGTTACGATCAAAACTCCATGAAGCTTGAAATCCGTCAATCTTGCAGGAAGGTTTATGCGATAAGTGACAATACCGGATGAACCATGGAGTCTGACTTACCTGATGAATCTGTATGTTTCTTCCTTTCCCCTACAGCCTGATTTTCCGTGGTCCTTGTTTTACTGTGCATTGCTCCGTCGTTTTGATTTTTCCCTTTATACAAAATGGACAAGAACCTTGCATTTTTAGCACAATTCATTTAAACATGAAGGTTGTGAGTATAAACTAATTCCTAGTCTATACTGGAAGTTTGTCCCTGAAGCTATGTGCAATATTACAGGGCTATTTATCCTCTCAACTCTATGGTGGTTGACCTCTGACGTTCTATTCTTTGAGACAAATAGAATTCGGTTAATGCTACTTTTGCTTCAAGCTCTCCCCCCTTGTCATGTTGAATTGATCTGTTCCAGGACTCTCGGCATCATTGCTTTATCAGGGGAGCTTCCCAAGGAACTTGGAATGCTTTCGAATTTGATATCACTGTAACTCTCCCGATCCTAAGTCTTCTAATGGATTTGGTTTGGTCTCTAAATGAATGATGGCACCTGCACATGATAGCTACTTCCTTATGATCCTTGAAATTTGTCAGTTTAATATTGGGAGCTGCAGATTAGCCATTCTATTTGCAACTGATTTGGCACATAAAAGATGTTCACTGGAAGCCTTTCTTATGGCTCTTCCATCATGAAAGCTTTCCATGCAAGTACCAAAAGCAGGACACTTCTTTCCATCAAATTTTGTGGTTCTTTTCACGTTCATGCATCATATGAGAAGAGAAATGTTCAAGTTACAGCTTTGTATTCATTTGTCTGACAATCTTTGAAGTTTTACGTTTCTGATTCTACTTAGGATGCTTGTGTTCTATCTACCTTGATGACATAGTTTAGTTAAATGTGAAAACAAAGTCTTCTGAACATTGTGTCCATTTCCTTACCAAATAATATAGTCTTCGCTCTCAATCTTTCAGGGGTATAGGAACTAACAACTTCTCTGGTTCTCTGCCTTCGGAGCTTGGGAACTTGACAAAATTGGAGCAGCTGTAGGTCCTTTTACTGTTTTTGCTTTCCATATCTCTCTGTAGCCTTGTCATCCAAAGAAAGTAATTTAAACATGACAGTTCTCACAGATTGTAACTCCAAAAAGTGTTGACAGAAAACAACAATTGTACATAAAAGGAGGCTGCAGTGACTTCATGTTTACCTTCTCATTATAAAACTTTTTTCACAGTTTTTATATACAGCAGTAAATGTTTGGCATCGGAGGCTGATTAATAAATATTTAAAAATTCTAATTCGTTAGAATGGCAGGAATCTTCCTCAGTAAGATCGCACATCCCTTTGGCTTTAAGTTATCTCTGACAGTCTTTGGAATTACCTCAAAGATCTACAAACACAGTAAAACTGATGTGATAAAACTCTTCTATGCAGCTACTTTGACAGTGCTGGTGTCAGTGGTCCACTGCCTTCAACATTTGCCAAGCTTTAGAACCTTAAAACAGTGTAAGACGTTTCTACTGTATTGTTCTTTGAACTTTAGAGGGAAAGAAAGTTTATTGATAACTCTTGAGGGGGAATGTTTCTTTTGCGCATAGGTGGGCATCAGACAACGAACTCACTGGCCCAATACCAGACTTTATTGGTAATTGGTCAAAGCTTACTCGGTTGTAAGAGAATACCTTCTATTTGAATTCTTGTTTTACTCAGTTGTGACAACAAACTCATACATTTTACTCATATTTATGTTATTTCCTCCCTGTAATCTGAATTCTTGTTTCAGAGTGCTTCATGGAACTTCATTTGATGGTCCCATCCCATCATCACTTTCAACATTAACATCTCTGACTGATCTGTGAGTATTATAACTACCGTATATCTCCATGATATTAGGCATAATGAAAAGCTCACAGTGACCTTTTGACCTGATGTAGGAGAATAAGCGGCATATCAAATGGGAGCTCTTCGCTGGAATTTATCAAGGATATGAAGAATCTTACAACCCTGTAAGATAAAGGGTGTTGCATTTTGCCACAGACTTTCCCTTTCACTTTTTGGCAGTCACATATTACAATGTAATTTGTCTTTGCCTCTCTTGGTGTAGCATATTGAGGAATAACAACATTTCATATCCTATTCCATCATCAATTGGAGAATACTTGAGCTTAACTCAGCTGTGAGTGATTCTGTTTATAGGCCACTGAAAACTGAAAACATGTGAAGCTGAATTCTTTTCGGTTTCACTCTTTTGACATGTCCAACCTGAATGTGTCCTTTTCAATTTCCCAAGGCAATCATGATTGTCTAAAAATGAGTGATCTACTTTTAAGGTTTAGAAAAACCTTCACTCAGAATCAGAACTTTATATAATTCAATTGCATTACTGTAGCTCTATTCATGTAAGTCAATTCAGTTTTTGCTAGTATAAGAAAAGCCACATATTGTTAGTGATAGCTCTGTTATTTAATTATTTTTATTTTTTCAAGTTTTGACCTCTTCTTGGATATTAGATTATGAGAAGTTGACAACTCCCAAATAAACCAATTTCTTCCTTCAGCCTGCCGACTGATGATTTCTCACTTTGAAATGCCAGATCGTTCTCTCCCATCCCATCTTCAGTTGGTCGATATGGCTTCTACTTGTAAAGCATCTTACCAGCTTTCTTTCGTTTTTTTTCTTCTGTCTATCAGGGATTTGAGCTTCAACAGCTTATATGGGCAGATTCCAGGTTCTCTCTTTAATCTGAGTTCACTCTCTTACTTGTCATGTCTTGCCCATGTCTAGTATACGTTTGCCTCTCCTGGCAAGAAAGCTTAATTATAATGAAGTTTTAATTTACAGGCTCCTTTCACAGGTTTCTAGGGAATAATAGTTTGAATGGTACACTTCCTGCACAGAAAAGCTCGTTTCTTGTCAACATGTAAGTGCGACTAAGTTTTGCACTTTATAGTGCATTACGTGGAGTCATCAACCTGTTTTTCTTTCCAAATATTGTCAAATTCATTGTTTCCGTGATCAGCTTGAAAACCTCTCTACTTCTGATGATTAGTATTATGATAATCACATTTCTTTTTATTATTTATTAATAGTACTTCAAAGTCAAAAGAGAGAAGATACAATGCTTGAAATCTTGCCTTCTTATTCATTGTCACATGGGTGTTTGCCTAGAATGTTAGCTTTGACATGATACAGCTTTTCTGTCTCCTGAGTATTTCTGACTATCTTCGTCAGCCTGCATGTCCATGGATGTGTGTCAACTGTTGAGGAGGGGAGACAGCAAAAGCATGGATCCCTTTTCTGCAATATACATCTAATTTCTCTTATTCTGTTGTGCTTGCAGAGATGTGTCATACAATTTTCTAACGGGGAGCTTTCCTTCTTGGGTCAACAATGAAAATAACTTAGAACTGTATGTTGTAGCAATCCTTAATAGATTATTCATGCTTCATCTTGCAGAGACGTGTCATACAGTTATCTTTGATTATTTCATAGTAATTGTGAAACAGTAATTTTCTCTCAGTAGCTTTTAGTATTCAGTCAACAATGATGTGGCTTGCAGTGAAACCCTTATTGGCTGAACTTTGCAGGAATCTAGTTGGTAACAACTTCACAATAACAAATACTAACAGCAGGTAATTCTTCTGATACCTCTCTTTGCTGCTAATACTTGCTTACATATCATAGAGGTAACCTTTTGGCTCCATTTTAACTATGTTTCCGGGGCCGGGCTACTGCACTGATTTATTTTTGGATGGCCTCCTTAAGTTGTCCAGTGCTGGCACTAAGTCAAGAAAGTAACAGCTGTACATCACTTTTTAAGAAGTTATTGCCCCTGTTCAGTGAACTACCAAAATTTTAAACTTGAAGCCAAAAAAAAAAAAAGATAAAAATCTGTGTGCTAGTTTTTGAAAGTGACTTTTTCATGTTATGCACACTTATTTAAATGTTATTCTTTTCCATCTGCATATTTTGCAGTGAATCAGAATTTCTAGTCTCCAGATAATTATATTAATTCTCTTCGCAGCCATGAGAGTAAATTAAAACTCTTGAAAGAGACTACAGTCCTCAACTTCATTATTGTTAATTAGCAACAGGTCAACTTTTCTGTGAATCTATCCGTTAAATGCAAGTCTGCTAGCATAATTAAATAAATAGATACAATATTTTCTTCAAGCCTAGTTCCTCCAAGGGAAAAATTGAACAGTTGTTGTTGATATAAAATCTCTTAGGTTATGTAGGCACGTATAAATGGAATGAATTTGAATGAGCTTTTTATCGTTGTATTTCATTTTTTTAGCCTGCTTGCACTTTTGAAAGTTATAATGCACGTTTCATTCTCAAGTTAGAGAATGCCCGTTCTAACATATCTCTCAATAACACTCCCCCATCTTTTCAAGATGATCAAAAATGTTTTTCATAATGCTATGAAGCTCATTCTGTTCCATTCCACCTCATTCTCCCACACCAAACTTGACCTTATATAAATTGCTTCTAGAGTTAGGGTGATCGAAAGGCCTTAGTCAATTTAAATGAAGTTGAAGATAATCAATTCAGATTTTTTTTGTTACCATGTGGCTGAATCTACCTTTTTCATTCTATTTTATAAATTCTACCTTTTTCATTCTATTTTAAGATTGATTTCGTGGAATCCATGCTCAAAGCAATCTTCTTCAACTGATCATTTTTCTCATTTTTTGTGAAGCTGTCTTCCTTCAGGGTTAAATTCTCTTCAGAGGAGCTTTCCTTGCTATCGAGGATCTCCAGTTTTTAAGTGTAGCTATATGCTTTCTTTATTGTTTCGTATAATTGATTTTAGCATGGTATTTTTAGAAGAAAACTTTGCCGTCAACTTAGTATTTTAAAACTGATGTTGCTTATAGTGGTTTTATTATTTTGTGGTAAAATACGAGTTGAATATCCCTAACAATGTCCTCTCTCAGGCCCAAGTCTGATTATGGAATACATGAGGAAAAAGTACATGCAATGGTTGGCGGATGGAGATTTTGCCAACAATAACGATTTAATATGTAACATGTTCATGTTTATTTGCATAGTCAATTTTTGACTTGAATGCCTCAAACTAGAGGAGATACATGGAAAGCCGAATATGCAAATTACACCTGGAAATGAAATTCCTGGACTTAGTTGGAAATCTTTATATAGGAATAATGCACTTTCAGCAGCTAATTTTAATACCCGAATGCATTTTGGTGTTTTTCATGTTTATTCTCTAGATTCTAGATTTGCAATCAAAGGTGGTGGTCCACAGGTCCACTCTTCTAGTGGTATTGTGTATGAGAGAGATAATAGCGCTCTTGGTCCAGCTACATTTTATGTGACTGAGACACAGAGGTGGGCTGTGAGCAGTGTTGGATATTTCACTGATACCAACAATCCCAGCTACATATATACTTCGCAATCACAATTCACTTCCACATTAGATCTGGAACTATATCAGACAGCACGAATCTCCGCTTCATCGTTGCGGTATTATGGTCTGGGGCTTGAGAATGGGATCTACACTGTGAGGCTCCAGTTTGCAGAGTCAGCAATCACAAACACCAATTGGCAAAGCTTTGGGAGGTGTATCTTTGATATTTATATACAGGGGAGCATGGTAGCCAAAGATTTTGATATTTGAAAAGAGGCAGGTGGGCTCTCTTTTGCAGCTGTTGAAAAGAATTTTAGTATTACAGTGACAGAAAATTACCTTGAGATTCATCTCTTCTGGGCTGGGAAAGGGACTTGTTGTGTCCCTTTTCAAATTGCCTATGGGCCTATGATTTCAGCCATTAGTACTACTCCAAATTTCATTCCCGCCGTCAGCGACAATCCTCCAACTAATAAAAAGAATCAAATGGGAATGCTTGTCGGTCTTGCTGCTGGTGTTGCAGTTGTGGGCTTTCTAGCAGTTTTCCTGGTACTCTCTCTTGTTTGGAGAAGGAAATTGAGACGTGCTTATGAAGATCAAGAGCTATTAGGGACTGATACTAGACCTTACACTTTCAGTTACATGGAACTCAAGACTGGTACGGACGACTTTAATCCTATTAACAAGCTCGGAGAAGGAGGATTTGGTTCTGTTTTCAAGGTAATGTTATCTTGCTCTCAATTCTTAGGCTGCGTTTGGTCACCTAGATAGAACCTGGTCTATTTGACGCACCATTGATGTCCTTACGTTGATAGTGAAACATGTAAAAGTTGCTTGCAGCTTCTTTTGATTCCATAGTTGATCGAGACTTGAAATGATAAATCATGTAAGATTCTAATAATGTTGTATTTGTTTTAAGTAGGGAGAACTCCATGATGGCAGATTAATAGTTGTGAAGCTACTATCTGTGACTTCAAAGCACGAAAGGAGCCAATTTGTTGCTGAGGTTGCCACTATATCTGCTGTCCAACAATGTAACCTGGTTAAAATCTATGGATGCTGCATCGAAGGAGAAAAACGGCTTCTTGTTTATGAGTATCTTGAAAACAAGAGCCTCGATCTAGCACTTTTTGGTTTGCATTCTTAAGCTTAATCTGCATCTTGGAAATTTGTCCTCATATTAAATGGAAACTGTGAATTGACTAGCTCTACACTGTAGGGAAAAGAAGTTTGAATCTAAATTGGTCCACCCGTTATGAGATTTGCCTTGGGGTCGAGAGGGGTCTGGCTTACCTCCATGAGGAGTCAAGACTGAGAATCATTCATAGAGATGTGAAGACCAGTAACATTCTTCTGGAATGGGTATGTGGTGTTGTGGCTCATTTCCGATCAAGATAGCTTATTGTACCTAGAGCTTTGTTCCTTCTTTTGCCTCATTGAAACATGTCTCTGCTAAAAGGCTTGGAAACTGCACGAGGCCAAACAAGAAATCCAGCTGATCGACCCACTACTCTTGGAATTCGACGAGGAGGAGGTGAAGCGAGTGGTCATGTTGGGCCTCCTCTGCACTCAGACATCTCCGATCCTGAGGCCGACCATGTCTCGTGTGGTTACCATGCTCACGGGAGATGCCGAAGTGAACCCTGTCACCATGAAGCCAGGATACCTCACTAATTGGAGATACAACAACAACAGCGAGGAGGCTCCTATCTTGGGAAACGCTGGAAGCTCTTCGAAATCGAAACACACATCCAGTTTAGGCGCTGTAGGCATATCAATTTCATACACCAGTGAAGGCAGTATTGGGAATCGTGAGGCAGCGGAAGCTAGATTTTCGAAAAATTTTATTCCCAGTCCCGGCGATCACTTCAAGGTAACTCGGAATTATAATTAATGAGGGTGTTTAGAATTATACCTACAAGGACACTGACTTGGTCCTTGTGTTGTATTCCTCCGGTTGACGCTATTTGACGCCGCCTCCTCGAACCGATATCTCCAATCACGAACTTTTCGGGGTCAATCCTTCGACTAGACGCACAAGTACACGCCCTCCACGGTATCCACACCAAGCTTTCTCGCAGATTTTGGGAAAACCTTTTTCCCGATTGGTCACCAACGGAACTCAATTCTCAGATTATCTTTTTCTGGGCTCTCGGTGAAGATGAGTGACTTTCTTTCGTTTTCTCAAAATCAACCAAGAAAAAAAAAAAACATTTTAACCCTTCTGTACGTGTATTAAATTGGCCGGAGCTCTTCCGTTTGTCTCACCCATGCAGACACATTTACATGCCCCCTAATTATTAGTATTAATTCAAGGGATGAAACGGAAAAACAATTCTAAGGGTAGAATATATCTTGACGTTTTCCAAAAACGTAAATGTCATTCAATTCGGAGAATGAATTCTTCTTTTTATGTTTACTCTTATCCTAGTAAACATGATGGAGATAATATTAGTTATTATATTAACATTTAATCGAATCCAATTCGGTATCACACATATAATCGAGAATATTTACTTATTGAATTTCTGTAAATCCAATAATATATTTAGTTTCGTGATAACCTTATCTAATAAGGTGTGTGACCGTTATGAGCTTATTCCGTGCTAGCAAAATTCAATAGCCTGATCCAAAATTTAAACCATTAAAATTTTGGTTACGAGAAAAAACTTGTATTGTGTGTGACCCATTGGATTTCCACACTAAGTCGACAGTAGGTCCAATAATTATATTTCAATTAATCTCATTAAACTCTTTAATAAGATAATCTGATTAACTCTTAATCAGATAGACCAATAAGTCAAGATTGACGTCTAGTAACGTATCATGACTACCCGAATAGTGAAGATTTCAATCTAAGGATCGAATACCCTTTGGTGATTAGTCACCGTATAATTAAATCCTTCAGTTATACAATATCCCGAATAAGCTAGGGTATAGATAAAATGTCAAACCCCAATACTTATTCATATGTTTCCAATTCTCAAGTATTTGACTCAATTATGAAACATTGGAAACTCCTTTCCAATTTTCATTCTACTCTGTCCAGAGATTTCTCAAGTCAATACTAAGCAGAATACATAGGACATTCTCTCATATTAGGAGTAACTGATTCATTATTGATTACTCACCACTTCCATAAAAGTCTCATTGCGTTCAGAATACCCTACACATGTCTCAGAGAGTCATGTTAAGGAATAGACCAAAACCTCAATTTAACAATTATAAGGTGTTATGGTAATCTCAGGTCTAAGGATTATTTATACCTACTATCACCTTAGAATTAGCCTATTGACATTTATTTTAGAATCTATTAGGCTTTCTTCTAGCTAGTCAGTTCAGTGAACTCATTCCATAATGAGCACCTATACTCTTACATTAGTGACTCCTCACAATTAACTGTGAGATCAGTTACCCTCTACTTTAGAGCATGTAACGAATATACTAGTCTTATCGAATCACTGATCCCCTACTCAGTGATCCTATGACTAGGAACGTTTTTAAATTAAGGTTTCTAAGATTTTAGGTCTCACTAGTATGATCTCATCATAATCCTAAAATTAACCTCAATTTATGGGTTTCATCATAATCAATATAAAATAAGCAGCACATGATGAATAATTAATGCCTCATTTATATTTCATGAATAAAAATTACTCCAATTACATCGCATGTGATTGGATTTAGGACACTTTTCCTAACAGGCAGGTCAATGCAGACAGAGATCATCCTTCATCAGGTAAAACTGCCAATATATCTCTCTGTCTCCATTAATTTGCAGACTACTCTCTCAAAGCAGTCCGTAAATGAGAATTAGATACAGAACTCGCATGGTCCTAGCAAGGTGATCGTATTGTTGATGTATGGAACCGTACTGTCTTCTACTTAGCATGCACACTTGGTATTGTCTAATACACATGGAAAGGATCAACTGGTACGATCCCGGTTGTTATGAAACTTGTATTTTTTCTCTTTCGGATGTTTGTTCTTTGATTCAAGAAAAATTATTTGATATCAAATCCCTAAATATCTAGATATTCTATTCTTCTCACTCCGTCCAATATATATAGAAAGCATTGCCCATTGCTTTGCTCCCTGCTGGGACAGTTCTTGTATGTTCAATTGTTCTTTGTCAATAGTTCAAGTATTGGGATGTAGAAAGAAAACGGTGGCAATCAACAAGGAAGTCCTGTATGTCCTACAATATCAGTTTCGATACATGTTTCAGTCTGAATAGCCATTATTTTGCAGACGGTTTTCTACCTAATGGGATAATTATAAAGCTCTCCCAATATGAATTCTAGCTATTCATAAGATTTAAAACTGGAACTTTTATTAAGGAAAAATGGTATCTTATTAGTTCAACAACCTCTTGATATTAGTCAATTGAATTTTCGGATACTAAATATTGCATACTTAAAAGAAGAAGAAAAATTCACACAGATTAACAGATATAAAACACATTATTATATTAATTGACAAATTTTTTAAGCGTTTTTTGTCAAATCAACTCAACCGGTGCCGTTTCTTATGTACATGTGGATTGAATTTTTTAATAAGGTCGGAATGAGTTCATATTATGTGTATTTTCGTATGT
Organism: Lagerstroemia speciosa; assembly: GCA_037672795.1. Taxonomy (NCBI): domain Eukaryota; kingdom Viridiplantae; phylum Streptophyta; class Magnoliopsida; order Myrtales; family Lythraceae; genus Lagerstroemia; species Lagerstroemia speciosa. Next base: position 6,934,790 of record CM075304.1, on the reverse strand, counting down.
ACTAACCAATTATAGTCATCTCCGATCAACCCTCTTCAGTCCTTCTGAGGATGATTGAGATGTGGCTTGACCCAGATGCCTTCTGGTACGCTAATTATATTAAGTAAAATGACGATGTTCACTTTCTGAGGGAAAGAAAATAAAAACCAATTATAGTCATACTGATTGGTCTGATCTTGGAATGAGAATTGTCAAAAAAGCAAAAGTTAAAACAAAGACACTTGGGCTGAGCATGTCGTCACAAAGCGATTCCAATTTTTTCTCTTGACTTCGTGTTTTTAGGTCATAGCACGAATGACAGTACACTAAACAAAGTAATTAAAACCAAGATTTCTAGATCATATATGAGGGATAATACTAACTACATGGAATCATTTTCTTCGGAATTACATAAAGTTGGTAAGAATTAAAAAGGGCAAATTACACCGTTCCTCACGCCTGCCAACCAGGCTAGATATGTACAGCAAGTTGATAAAGACTTAAGTCTCGCCCCGCTGCCCACGCCATTTCCTCGTTACGGTGACTTAAGACTTAAGTCTCGCCCTAATATGAAAGTTACACATTCACAATACTCAAAACTGAGAATTATTTCTGAATACTAAATATAATACACTTAAAAAGAGAAGAAAAATTTACACAAATTAATCGATATAAGACAAATAATTATATTAATTTGTATATAATTTTTTAAATATCTTTTAACAAATCAACTCAACCGATGCTATTTTTTATGTACGTGGATTGAATTTTTCAATAAAGTTGAAATGACTCTATATTATATGCACATACATTAACCAATTATAGTCATACTGATTGGCCTTATCTTGGAATGAGAATTGTCAAGAAAGGAAAAGTTGGAACAGAGACAGTTGGCTGAGCGTGTCGTCACAAAGTGATTCCAATTTCTTCTCTTGACCACGTGTACCAAATCCCGGGACTTCACCATCCCATCAACGTCTATGTTTGACAGCGAAGATGATCACCCTACCCTACCCGTGCTGTCGATAGAGGTGGTCTGAGTTTTTTTTAAATAATATTTTTAATTTAAATTTTATAAATAGAGAAAATTTATGTGTAGTTTTATGTCTTGGTAAATTAATCAGATTTAAATTTAAATTAATCAGATTACATACACAGGAAAAATCACATGAACTAATTTCATATGTATACAAATATATAACCGCTTTGATGTCTTGCTTTTCTTACATTATTCTAACGACAGCATAAATAATAATTATTTTTAGAATCTATTATTGCACGTAAAGATAAAGGTAGTTGATCTCACTTTTAAAATTTTAAAAATTCCTTTGATGAATAAACTACTAATAATAATCAATGAGTGAAATGGTAAAATTAATTTTAAAACTATAACTAACTACCGCTGACTACTATCTAATTTTCTTTTTTCTAATAATATATTTTATTTTTTGTTTATGACTTGTAAAATATTAAAAAAATATAAAATAAAAATTAGAATTTAATAATCAACCGTATAAAAATTATGAATTGAAGTAATTCATAATTTAAATTAAAAAATAAATAATAAACATATTCCAATGGGATATCCGGAGCCTATGATATCTTATAGGTTCTGGATAGGGTCTAGTTCCAAGATTCAATAAGGTAGTATTCCGAATCCAAAAGTTAGTAACTGGTCTTACACAGGGTAGGGTTCGGATATCATAAAAAAAATATACGATATTCGAACCCAAACACTCCTAGTTCCAGAGACCATTTTGGAGCAAGAGAAGCTTGTCCCCGAGCCCATCTGATACCCGATTCATCACCACAGTGACCGTGAATTGAAGTATGAAAATACGCAACTTTCTTGGATGTTTTCATTGCAATGGTCTTTGCCTCAGGCTCGGTTGACTAGGTAGGGTAGAAAGAACTTTTGTGAGGAGGAGGGATCCTATGAATCCGCCCAATATACTCATTTCCCATTTCTAATTCGTTCCTCATTCTAGCACTTTAACAAGGTAGATGAACCATCCTTTTACCCTTTGAAAAAAGGGCCCGAAATACACCACATTGGCCTGCTTTTCCGACGTGGGTTTGTTGATAAGGTAAGGCACATCTTCGCTTTAAGAATGTCGTAAATTTGATTTATATGAATGAAGAAAATTCTTACATGTTGGGAGAGTTTTCCCTTGTTAGTGATTCGACTTGGCTCAAACTTGAATAAGTGGGGGCACATGGACATCCGGATATCGCATATACCAAAAAAGAAAAGTCAACTGCAGTCATTTGGCTTTCTTTGTGGAATGATGACATGCTTTATCGTTGCTCTGTGTGGCTATAACAGATTGCTTCCATCTCATTCTCATAGCAAACGCGTCTCTAAGTGTTGAATGTGTCAAGGAGCCGATCCACGGAGCTGAGAAACAGCTGTTCGTTAGAGGAATTGCTCGAGGTCAAATTAAGAAGATCGGCATGAAGTTCGTAATAAGGGAGACTTACAATCCTAGCAGATAGAGCATATGAATTAGAAAAGAAGTTCACCATAATGGTAGGTTCTCCTTATTTTGAAGAAATTGAAGGTTGTCATTGCATTGAATCCCTTCTTCAGTATTAATTCCACGCAATTTGTTTTTACAAAAATAATACTTGTTTTTGCTTCGGGACCTATAATTTTTCAGAGCGCATAACCCTAAAAGGGTACTGAACCACGAGTGAAGTGAGATCGAATCGCAATATTTAAGTCACACTGCGAGGGCTCATCAGTCGATGATATCATAGGAATCTGCACTGTTGACAAGACGGGGGCTTAAATTTTACCTTATAACAAGGATGACGAATGACGATTGGTATTCGCATTCAAATAAATTAGAATGTGGATGGCGATGAGGAAAGGCTTTCGGAATTCATCAGTTCCCACTTCCACCCTTTGAAAATATCTGTGCAGAAGGAGAGAGATCGCCCGGTCTATGGAATCCTCCACCCCATTTGCTGACTTTCAGTCGACTTCTTGAAACTCAGATAAATCTGTAAAACTCGAGAGAAAACTCCATACAGTTGATCGATCAGAAGAAATTTATCTTTAATAATTAGATTTATTCAAACTATTAGTAGTCAAAGTCCATTGAATTCGTTCATTATAAGTGATGTAAATGGTAAAAAAAAAGGGGGGAAGGGACATGTAACAGACAAAATTAATAGATATGATACATACAATTTATACTGATTCTACAATTAGTATATATCTTTTTTTTTAAGAACTCAATTTACATTTACTTGTCAAATCAACTCGATGTCATTCCTCGATAAGTGGATTGAATTTTTTTTTATGTGTACCGTTAAGTATTCAGAAGTTTAATTGGTACTAATTAATTTAGTTTGAATTCTGTGAATCACTACCTAAATCAATCTGCTTATGTTCGACATCTCTTCTTTCTTATATATATTTGTACATTTTATCATTTCAAACTACTCATACTAGCATAAACATTCATGTCTATTAATTAAGCATTTATCAATACCCGGAAATTTATAAGATATCTATGGGTAGGTCGCTATATGTACCGCAAGTTGATAAGATGCAAGTGGAAGAAATTCCACCTGCGACTTCATTGACTCGACCTCCATCAGTGTTTAATGTTTCTGTCGAGACGTGCGACAGCGAGGAAGAATATTTTGTATGAACACCGGCATAGGTTCGTGTTCATAAATCTCTTTTCCTTAACCAATTTTTCAATTTTAAATATTATAAATAAAGAAACATTTGTATTGGAAGAATTTTACCTTTTATTGGGTTAATTTAGTTTGAATCTGAATTAATCAGTATTCATTGAATCTGAATTAATCCACTTCGATGTCTTGCATTTCTCGCTCAGTCATTGCCCATTGCTTTGCTCCCTGTTGGGACAGTTCTTGTACGTTCAATTGTTCTCTATCATACGTCAAGTGTGGGGATGTAGAAAGAAAACGGAGACAATAAACACGGAAGTCCTATATGTCCTATAATATCAGTTTTGATACATGTTTTAGTATGAATTTTCATTGTTTCATTGACGCCCTATAGTTAATAGAGTAAATATAAAACTCTTCCAACATAAATTCTAGATATTCATAAGACTCAAAATTTAAATTTTTATTAAGGAAAAATGGTATCTTATCATTTAAACCATCTCATAATGATATCGGTTAATTGAATCTTCGGATACTAAATATTGCATACTTAAAAAATAAGAAAAATTCACACAAATTAACATATATAAAGCATATTATTATATTAATTTACATAATTTCTTTAAGTATTTTTTTGTCAAATCAACTCAACCGACACGGTTTCTTAGGTACGTGTATTGAATTGTTCAATACAGCCAGAATGATTTCATATTATAAGGATATTTTCGTAGATGCTAACCAATTATAGTCATCTCCGATCAACCCTCCAGTCCTTTTGAGGATGATTGAGATGTAACTTGACCCAGATGCCCTTTTGTACTCTAATTATATTAAGTAAAATGACAGTGTTTACTTTCCTGAGGCAAAAAAAAAAAAAAAGGCAATTACAGACACACTGATTGGTCTTATCTTGGAATGAGAATTGTCAACATAGGGAGGGGCAAGACAGCGATGCTTGGCCGAGCATATCGTCACAAAGTGATTGCAATTTCTTCTCTTGACTACGTGTACCAAGTCTCGAAATCTCTATGTCACGAGACAAATGGCAGTGCACCAAAAAAAAAAAATCAAAATCGAGACTTGTAGATCATATAACGGGAACAATACCAACTGTACCAAATCATTTCTTCTAATGTACAGAAAGTTGGTAAGAATTAAAAAGGGCAAATTGCACCGTTCCCCACGCCTACCAAGCAGGCCATATATGTACAGCAAGTTGATAAAGACTTAAGTCTCGCCCCACTGCCCACGCCATTTCCTCGTTACAACGACTTGATTGGCTCCACTCCACCATCCATCAACGTTTATTTCCCTATCAGAAATGTTTGACAGCGAACATGATCACATTAACCCTGTTAATCGGGGCCGTTTGCCTTTTTTTCCTCCCTAAAATAAAGTTGTGAATTCAAATTTTATGAACGAAAAAATATATGTTAAGATTTATTTTTTAGTAGATCAGTTAAACTTGAATTTAAATTAGTTAGAATTATATTTATATTATTATATGTAAATATTTAAAATGATAGTTTCCTTTTTTTTTCTTCACTATTGTCATTAATCTAATTCATATATTAAAATTTATGATATATATTTGTCATATAAAATCATTTAGATTAATAGTAAAATAGTAATTGCAGTCATTTTCATTCACTCCATATCTACGTTGTTAATAGTAAAAATATTTTATTAACTGCTCAAATTTTCCCATATCACTTCACATTTATAATTAGTCCACAAATTTGTAAGTCGCCAACACTTGAGGACCTCAATTTCAAATTGCATCAATTTCGTCTAGACATTTCCATTCCGTCTAACACTTTGGATCTTCTATCACTTTGGTTTAACGGGAATATGATGTGGCATCCGATTTGGCAAATGAACGTCGATGTGGCACTTGACGTGGCTCGAACTTGAATCAATCGGGCACATTGGCTCCTGGATATCACAGATACTGAAAATAAAAAGTCATAACAGATCATTTCCATCTCATTCTCATAGCAAACACGTCTCTAAATGTTGAATGCGTCAAGGAGCCAATCCACAAGGCTGAGAAGCAGCTGTTCATCAGAGGAATCGCTCGCGGTCAAATTAAGAAGATTGACATGAAGTTCGTAATTAGAAGACTTACAGCCCTAGCAGAGAGGGCATATGAATTAGAAAAGAAGTTGACCATGATGACAAGTTCTCCTGATTATGAAGAGATTCAAGGTTATCACAGTATGAAATCCCTTCTTCAGTATTAATTCTAAGTGGTTTGTTTTTACAAATATAGTACTTGTTTCTACTTCGGGACCTATAATTTTTCGGAGCACATAACCCTAAAAGGGTACTGAACCACGAGTGAAGTGAGACCAAATCACGACATTTAAGTCACACTATAAGGGCTCGTCGGTCGATGATATCATAGGAATCTACACTGTCAATAATTATTTGTTACAGACAGCCGCTTGAAGTTTACCTTATAACAAGGATGACGATTGGTTTTCGCATTCAAAGAAATTAGAATGTGGATAGCGATGAGGAAAGGCTTTTGGAATTCATCAAATCCCACTTCCACCCTTTGAAAATATCTGTACGAAGCGAGAGAGATCGCCCAGGCTATCGAATCCTCCATCCCATTTGCTGACTTTCAGCTGACTTATCGAAACGCGGATAAATATGTAAAATTTGAGAGAGAGGCTAATACAGTTGATTGATTGATCAAGAGAAATTTATATTTAATTAGCCGATTTATTCAAACTGTTAGTAGTTAAAGTCCATTGAATTTCTTGATTGTAAATTATGTAAAACGGAAAAAAAAAGGAGGAAAGAACATGTAACAGACACAATTAATAGATATAATATATACAATTTACAATTTATATTGATTCTACAATTAGAATATGTCCTTTTTCGTGCAACTCAATTTACACAAGTGGATTGGCTTTTTTTTTTTTTTCTGTATTTTTAAATAATCAGAAGTTTCATGGGTTGTAATTAATTGAATTTGAACCGTATGATCTATCATCTCAATCATTCCGCTTTGATTCGATGTCTCTTTTTTCTTTATCTGCGTTTATACATTTAATCAATTTCAAACTACTCATACTAGGATAAACATTCATGTCTGTTAATTAAGCATACCCGGAAATTTATAAGTTGTCTATGCGTACGTCGCGATCTGTACCGCAAGTTGATAAGATGCAAGTGGAAGAAATTGCACCTGCGACTTCATCGACTCGTCCATCCATCAGTGTTTAATACTTCTGTCGAGACGTCCGGCACGAGGAAGAATATTTTATATGAGCACCAACATAGGCTCGTGTTAAAAAATCTCTTTCCCTCTCAATCAATTTCTCGAATTTAAACATTACAAATGAAAACAGTTCCTGTTAAAAAATTTTAATGAATTAATTCATCTCAAATTTGAATTAATCAGAATTCGATCGATTTTGTGTTAACGTGTGGTATGTATGGGAAAAAAATTGTATGAACTAATCTCACATATGGTACATGCGTATATCCACTTCGATGTCGTGGTTTTTCTTAAATGGTTTTGACGACAATCTAAATAATTATTTTTTAAAATTATTTCCAGATTATTAATTGAGACGACCATTTCTTACAAGTCATGCATTATTATTATTAAAAAATCGAGATGACGTGTGCTGAGCTACAAAATACCTTTTAATTTTTTAGAATTTTCTTTTCTTCTATTAGTTGTTTCAATTTCGTAATCAAAATTAGTTGGTTGTTACGTTTACACTGAAATTGAGATAATATCTTTGAATCCTTAGTCCTTGGAAAAGATTTTAAATGATATTATCTCATAGCAATGTAGTGAAAAAAATTAATTAAATTATTTTAAATTTATAATAATTAAAATAATTATTATTTTAATTATTCAATAATTAATATTAATTTACTCGTTTATCGTAATTTAATTAATATTTTTTCATATTACATATCAACCTAGAATTATCTAAAAGTTTTCGTTTTATGCAATTTTTTTAAGGTCAACGTAGATATAATTAACCCTTCTGCTTGTCACAAAAGAAGTCCAATAACCAATAAGAGTTTAGGAGGAATAAGAGAGTAATGTCAGAGAAATTCTTCTGATGAGTATTGAATAAACGATCCATTCATTAATCATAAATAAAGAATAATGTTTTTGCATTAAACTCATTTTCTGTAATCGAATTTAATTGAGTAAATAAATATAAGATAATCAACCTACTATGCATATATTATAAGCACTGGGGAGAGGCTTTCCGTAACTGTACGGCGGTGGGCTTCCATTGAAAAAGCTCCTCCCTCCCCCCCCCCCCCCCCCCCCCCCTCTCTCTCTCTCTCTAGCCACAGTGGAGATTCTTCATCATCATCATCGGCGCCTTGGAAAGGAATTCGAAGATGAAAGAGGATACAACTTACTGCATCTTCATCGTCTTCATCCTCGGTCTCGTTCATGCAGCTCATGCTCAGAATCAAACTCAACCAATCACCGATCCTTCTGACGGTACAACCTCCTCACTACTTACTTAACGTCTTCTTTCACACACACACACACAATCCTCCAGGTTGTCTTATATATATATATATATATTATAAACTTGGTTCCTAGTCTCCAAGCCTCCCTGCATCCGCTGTCGATTGTGTAACAGTTCTGGTCATAATCCACACAAGCTCTTCACCGGCTTGGCAAAATGGGTCCATGAACTTGCTCGTTTTTGAGCTATAAACATGTTCTCGTATTGTCCTCCGGGCTTGTACCACAGGATCTAGCCTTTTACCGTATCGATGTCGGGTTTGGGTTATGTCTCAGTCACATAGACATATTTCTATTAGCTTGGTGGCCAGCCTCAAGGCACAAACCATCAAAGCTTTTGATTGGATTCTATATCTCCGTTTCAATTGCTTCTAGTCTCTCTCTCTCTCTTAATAGAATACGGCGCCGAGACTAGAGCTTCTCTATATTTTATTCCTATTTAAGCGCAGCTAGGAAGACGTGGGGATGCGGTTCAGTTGACTCTTAAGTTAAGATCACAGCCGTTCAGTGGGCTGACTGCTCCCACGTGGTTAAGAATTGTTTTACCGTAGGCTTTGACTTTTCTAAAGTCAAGATAATCGGTCGTCGGAAATCTGGGAAACATCGGTGAAGGCTCCCCGTTGGATCGTCGGGGTAACGATCCAACGGTGAGAGGCTCAGCCGCATGCTCCAATTAGTTTGGGGGTCTACGTGTAATTACTCTTTTCATGGGGATTGATGCAGCGCGCGCTCTGAACACTGTATTCCAAAAATGGGGGATATCGGCGGCGGACGGCGCGTGGAACATAAGCGGCGAGCTATGCACCGGCGCCGCTGTCGACGACACCAGTTTAAACAACGGAGCCTACAATCCTCTCATCAAGTGCGACTGCTCCTTCAACAACGACACCGCCTGCCACATTACTCAGCTGTACTCACTCTCTCCCTCCGCCATACTCTTTCCAGCGTAGTACCTCTATCCAGACGTGCAGTTGAAATTTATGATGCAATTGTTGTGATCGAAACTACGTGAGGCTTGATGTCCGCCATTGTTGCAGGAAGGTTTATGCAATGAGTGTTGCCGGCACAATCCCAGATGAGCTATGGAATCTGACTTACCTGTTCGATCTGTATGTTTCTTCGCCCTTCGTATTGATTTTCCTTTGAACTCTTTCTTTTTTATTGTATATTTCTCTGTCGTTTTGATTTGCCCTTTTTTTACTTTGATTTAATAGTTCTTTCGATCCTTCATGCAGGAATTTGGGCCAGAATGTTTTGACGGGCCCCCTCTCCCCATCCATCGGCAATCTAACGCGGATGCAGTACCTGTGAGCATAGATTGATTATTCCTTCAGACAAATAGAATTCGGCTAATACTACTTTTGCTTCAATTTATATATATATATATATATATTGGTTTTCTTTGTTCTTGTTATGTTAAATTGCTCTACTCCAGGTCTGTTGGCATCAATGCGTTATCAGGGGAGCTTCCCAAGGAACTTGGAAGGCTTTCAAATTTGTTGTCACTGTAAATCTCTCGATTCTAAGTTTTATGATGGATTTGGTTTGGTTTCTAAATGAATGATGGCACCTGCATATCACTCCCGATTCTAAGTTTTGTTATGGATTTGGTCTCTAAATGAATGGTGGCACCTGCATACAATGGCTACTTCGTTATGATTCTTGAAATTTCTTAGTTTAATATTGGAAACTTCTTCATGCTCTTTGCAACCCAGGTCTATTATTTGGTAACAAAGAGGACGTCCACTAGAAGTGCCTTTTTAGTGGCTAATGGCTACTGCATCATGAAAGATTTCCATCTAAGTAACAAAATCATAACATGTCTTTCCACTGCATATCAACTTCCTTTTCACGAGCACAAAGTCATTATAGAAGAAGATCATTCAAGTTAAAGCTACGGCAGTCATTTACTTGAGAATTTTTGAAGTTTTATCTTGTTGATTCTGCTTGGGTTGCTTGTGTTCTATATATTTCAAGGTCAGTATTTGGATATTCTGAACACATTGTCCATTTCCTTAAAATAACATAGTCTTATCTCTCAATACTGCAGGAGTTTCGCAACAAACAACTTCTCTGGTTCTTTGCCTTCAGAGCTTGGGAACTTGACAAAATTGGAGCAGCTGTAGGTCCTTTTACTGATTTTGCTTTCCATATCTCTCTGTAGCCTTGTCATCTAAAGAAAGTAATTTAAACATGACAGTTCTCTTAGATTGCAACTAAAAATAGTTGACAGAAAACAACAATTGTACATAAAAGGAGGCCAATGTGAGCTCATGTTTACCTTCTCATTATAAAACTTTTTTCACAGTTTTACATACAGCAGTAAATGTTTGGCATCAGAGACTGATGAATAAATATTTAAAAATTCTAATTCATTAGAATGGTAGGGATCTTCCCCAGTAAGGTCTTACATCTCTTGGGCTTGAAGTTATCTCTGAAAATCTTTGGAATTACCTCAAAGATCTACACACACAGCAAGATTGATGTGATAAAACTCTTCTATGCAGCTACATTGGCAGTGCTGGTGTTAGTGGTCCACTTCCTTCAACATTTGCCAAGCTTCAGAACCTTAGAATAGTGTAAGATGCTTCTACTGCATTATTCTTTGAACTTTAGTGGGAAAGAAAGTTTATTGATAATTCTTGAAGGGGAATGTTTCTTTCGCGTATAGGTCGGCATCAGACAATGAACTCACTGGCCCAATACCAGACTTCATTGGCAATTGGTCAAAGCTTACCTAGTTGTAAGAGAATACCTTCTATTTGAATCCTTTTTTTTTTTTTAATGATGAGGGGTATCCAGGGTATGGGACCCGACTAGTCCCCACGGGACCAATGGATACCCTGCAAACCAATGAGTCCGGGTAAGTCCACACTTCCGCCTGTACAGGTGGCCTCCAGAGATTTTGCGCCCGAGTGGTGATTTGAGCCCCAACGTCAGCGAGAACCGCTGAGTAAGGCGAGCACCTCACCACTGGTTTGGCCTCAAGAGGTTGAAGACAACAAACTCATACATTTTACTCAAGTTTATGTTATTTCCTCCCTGAAATCTGAATTCTTGTTTCAGAGTGCTTCATGGAACTTCATTTGATGGTCCCATCCCATCATCACTTTCAACATTAACATCTCTCACCGATCTGTGAGTATTACAACTACTGTATATCTCCATGATGTTACGTGTAATGAAAAGCTCACAGTAATCCTTTGACCCTGATGTAGGAGAATAAACGGCATAACAAATGGGAGCTCTTCGCTGGCATTTATCAAGGATATGAAGAATCTTACGACCCTGTAAGATAAAGGGTGTTGGATTTTGCCACAGACTTTTCCTTTCACTTTTTGGCAGTTACATATTACAATTTAATGTGTCTTTGCCTCTCTTGGTGCAGCATATTGAGGAATAACAACATTTCAGATTCTATTCCACCAACAATTGGACAATACTCGAGCTTATCTCAGCTGTGAGTGATTCTGTTTATTGGCCACTGTGAACACTGAAAACAATGTGAGGCTGAATTCTTTTCGGTTTCACTCTTTTGGCATGTCCAGCCTGAATGTGGCCTTTTCAATTTCCCAAGGCAATCATGATTGCCTAAAAACGAATGATCTACTTTTAAGGTTTAGAAAAGCCTTCACCCAGAAATAAGGACTCTCTATATAATTCAATTGCATTGCTGTAGCTCTATTTATGGAAGTCAATTCAGTTTTTGCAAGTATAAGAAGAGCCACATATTGTTAGTGATAGCTCTGTTATTTAATTATTTTTAGTTTTTCAAGTCTTGACTTCTTGGATATTAGATTATGAGAAGTTGGCAACCCTCAAATAGACCAATTTATTACTTCAGCCTGCCGACCTATGATTTCTCACTTTGAAATGCCAGATCATTCTCTCCCATTCCATCTTCAGTTGCTCAATAAGGCTTCTACTTGTAAAGCTTCTTACCACCTTTCTTTCATTTTTTTTCTTCTGTATGTCAGGGATTTGAGCTTCAACAGCTTACATGCACAGATTCCAGATTCTTTCTTTAATCTGAGTTCACTCTCTTTCTTGTAAAGTCTTTCCCATGTCTAATATACTTATGCCTCTCATTACAAAAAGTTTAATTATGATGAAGTTTTAACTTACAGATTCCTTTCACAGGTTTCTACGGAATAATAGTTTGAATGGTACACTTCCTGCCCAGAAAAGCTCGTCTCTTGTCAACGTGTAAGTGCAACTAAGTTTTGCTCTCTATAGTGCATTACATGGGGTCCTAAACCAGTTTTTTCCCCCAAATACTGTCAAATTCATTGTTTTCGTGATCAGCTTGAAAACCTCTCTACTTCTGATGATTATTATCATGATAATCACATTTCTTTTAATTATTTATTAATAGTATTTCAAAGTCAAAATAAAGAAGATACAGGCGGGAGGTGCATGATGCGTTCTTGTGTTCTAGTAGGATTTGTGTGGATGCTTGAAATCTTGCCTTCTTATTCATTGTCACACAGGTATTTGCCTAGAATGTTAGCTTTGACATGATACAGCCTCTCTCTTCCCTGAATATTTTAGACTATCTTCTTCAGCCTGCATGTCCATGGGTGTTGTGTCAACTGTTGAGGAGGGGAGTCAGCAGAAGCATGGATCCCTTTGCTGCAATATACATCTAATTTCTCTTATTCTGTTGTGCTTGCAGAGACGTGTCATAAAATTTTCTAACGGGGAGCTTTCCTTCTTAAAATTGCTGCAATATAGGTTATCTCTATAATGCCTTTGGCAATTAGATTATTTTAATAGTAAAATTGCGAATGTTAGACCAATTTGATGGCAAATTTAATTTTGAGAATTGACTTGCTGATCGTGTATAAATTCAAGGACCATTTTGATGGAATTTTATCACGTAAATAACAGCGTCAGAATTTTTCTTTAACGGCGTTGACTGCCGGAATATTTTGATGGCAAAATTACAAATCTTGGATCAATTTGGTAGCAAATTTAATTTGAGGACTGACTTGATGGTTGCATAGAAATTCGAGGACCATTTTGACAGTTTACTCCAATTTAAATTAAGTAGAGGATAATCAATTAAGATTTTTCTTTGTTAATCACGTGGCTAAATCCTACCTTTTTCATTCTATTTTAAGATTGAATTCGTGGAATCCATGCTCAAAGCAATCATCTTCAATTGAACAATTTCTCATTTTTTGTGAAGTCGCCTTCCTTCAGGGTTAAATTGTCTTCAGAGGAGCTTTCCTTGCTATCGAGGATCTCCAACTTGTAAGTGTAGCTAGATGCTTTCTCTTATTGTTTCATGTAATTGATTTTAGCATGGTACTTTTGGAAGAAAACTTTGGCATCAACTTAGTATTTTAAAACTGATGTTGCTTATACCGGTCTTATTATTTTGTGGTAAAATATGAGCTGAATATCCTAAACGATGCCCTCTCTCAGGCCCAAGTCTGTTTATGGAATACATGGGGAAAGAGTACATGCAATGGTTAGATGATGGAGATTTTGCCAGCAATAATGATTTAATATGTAACATGGTCATGTCTATTAGCATAGTCAATTTATAATTTCAATGCCTCAAACCAGCGGAGATACACGGGAAGCCAAATACACAAATTACACCTGGAAATGAACTTCCTGGACTTAGTTGGAAATCTTTATATAGGAATACTACACTTTCAGCAGCTAATTTTAATACCTGAATGCCTTCTGATGTTCTTCATGTTTATTCTCCAGATTCTAGCTTTGCAATCAAATGTGGTGGTCCAGAGATCCGGTCTTCTAGTGATATTGTGCATGAGAGAGATAATAACACTCTTGATCCGGCTACATATTATGTGACTGATACAGATAGATGGGCTGTGAGCAATGGAGGATATTTCACTGTTAGCAAGAATCCCAGCTACATGTATACTTCGCAATCACAATTCACAAACACATTAGACTTGGAACTATATCAGACAGCACGAATCTCTGCTTCATCTTTGCGGTATTATGGCTTGGGGCTCCAGAATGGGAACTACACCGTAAGCCTCCAATTTGCAGAGTCAGCAATCACAAACAGCAATTTGCAAAGCATTGGGAGGCGTCTCTTTGATATTTATATACTGGAGAATAGGGTAGCCAAGGATTTTAATGTTCGAGAAGAGGCAGGAGGGTTCTCTCTTAGAGCTGCTGTAAGGAATTTCAATGTTTCAGTGATAGAAAACTACCTTGAAATTCATCTCTTCTGGGCCGGGAAAGGGACCATGTTGTGTCCCTGCTCAAGCTACATATGGGCCTATGATTTCAGCTATTAGTACTACTCCGAATCTCATTCCCACTGTCAAGAACAAGCCTCCAGCGACCAATAAGAAGAATCAGACAGGACTGGTAGTTGGTATTGCTGTTGGTGCTGCAGTTGTGAGCCTTGTGGCAGTTTTCCTGGTATTCTGTCTTGTTTGGAGAAGGAAACTGAGACGTGCTTATGAAGATGAAGAGCTACTAGGAATAGATACGAGACCTTACACTTTCAACTATGCAGAACTCAAGGCTGCTATGGATGAATTCAGTCCCGTTAACAAGCTTGGACAGGGAGGGTTTGGCCCTGTGTTTAAAGGAACGCTTAATGATGGGAGAGTAATTGCTGTGAAGCAACTATCTTTGACATCGCATCAAGTGAAAAACCAATTTGTGACAGAGATAGCAACCATATCCGCTGTTCAACATCATAACCTCATTAAACTCTATGGATGCTGCATTGAGGCAGACAAATGGCTCCTCGTTTACGAGTATCTTGAAAACAAGAGCCCCGATCAAGCACTATTCGGTATTGTACTTTACATATTTCTCTTCATCTTGGCAAGTGTGAAGTGAAACTCACTTAGTAATACATCGCAGGGTAGAGAAGTTTGAACCTTGATTGGCCTACCCGTTATGAGATCTGCTTGGGCATAGCAAGCGGTTTGGCTTATCTCCATGAGAAGTCGCGGCTGAGGATCGTGCACAGAGATGTGAAGGCCAGTAACATTCTGCTGGACTCCGATCTCACTCCTAAAATATCTGATTTTGGCTTAGCCAAACTGTACAATGATAAAAAGACCCATATAAGCACCCGTGTTGCAGGGACAATGTAAGAGTAATATTTTCTTACCTCTCTGTTGCAACCTAGCATATGTTTAGTAAGGGACTGAATAGTTTTGTCTTTGTTCTTTGAAAAACTTTGTAGAGGTTATCTTGCTCCTGAGTATGCTATGCAGGGGCTCCTTACGGAGAGGGCTGATGTCTTTGCTTTTGGAGTAGTGGCTCTGGAGGTGCTCACTGGGAGGCCAAATTCTGACGAGAGCTTGGGGAAAGACAACGTTTATCTTCGTGAATGGGTATGTACTGAATTCCTTTACAGTTGTTCGATTCATCTGAATATATGAATCGAGTTCAGTTTCATCCATTCATGGATATATGCTGGCAAATCGCTTATTCAAGCCAAATCCAGATTGCATATTTGCAGAAACATAAAGCCATTTGTGGATGTTATGAATCATATTCAATTATTTTTCTGATAAATGGAGATTACGTTTTTTGAACCAAACCAAAACAAACGTGCAAAGCTAAACCCAGCCGGCTCACTCAAACCAACCAACAACTAGAAAATCTCATTAACATAAAGAGCGCAGAAACATAAAACTTCAAACAGACCTGAAGAGAACACGAAAAGAGAACACCGAAGCGCCAGACTGAAACCAGTAGTGGACAACAGTATCTGAGAGTGAAAAATCAGGTACCCCAGAATGAAACCAACTCAGTATCCCATAGCTTGAGCTGTAGGAGATTCTTTTGAGGTCAAATTCAGGGAAAGCAATAGCCCGAAAGCTTCACCATGCAGCAGATGTCTTGTAGAGGAGCTGCAACTGTTGAAGTCCTCTTTAAAATACTAAAAAAGTTTCTCTCCTTCCCCTCATAGTAAAGCATAGTGTGTTCAGGTTCAGAGGGGTGTCATTTAGAGAACATCCATATTCTGACCTTTCATTGAACAACCGCTGCTGATGTTTTAAAAATTCCCATCTGTGAATTTGGCAGATCATGATCTTCCTTATTAATACATGGACCATCCTTCAGCATTTACGAATTATGATACCTTTGTATTCTTTCAGCTGAAAATTCTTGCCTTCAGTCAAATTTTGCTAACCCTGCAGGTGCATACCATTCAATAAGTTTAATCTTCCATGCAAAACTGTGAATCCTCTAATAAACCTTAACACTGATGCTAGGAGTTGTTTATGGTGGTGTCCTTTGCATGCAAATCTTGGCAGCATCAACAACAACTATTGGGAAACGGTTTTATTTTCCTGTTTTCTCAAGTAAAAGATGCATTAAAGTAGAAATGGACATGCATCTTCATAATAAAGAGGCAGGTCTTCAGCAGTACAATCTGATGCTTGTTACATTCCTTTTGGGTATATAAGAGAAGGGAATGGGCATATTTACTCTTTTTCTGTGGCCAAGCAAATAAGATTTTCGTTTCTAAATCAGATCGATTGAAAGCATCCATTCTCTGACTGACTTTTGTCTTTCTTTCTTTCCTTCTACTGCTCCTTAGGCGTGGAACCTGCATGAAAGAAACCGAGAAATCGAGCTAGTTGACTCAAGACTCTATCAGATTTCAATGAGGAGGAGGCTAAACGAGTGGTTGGTATTGCTCTGTTGTGCACCCAAACATTGCCGATGCTGAGACCTGCCATGTCTCGTGTTGTCGGTGCTTTCAGGAGATATTGAAGTGAGCTCTGTAACCACAAGACCGGGATACGTGACCGACTGGAAATACAATGATGAGAGTTTCATGGCCCAGACCAGCAGTACGAGTGTTGAAGCTGAGAGGACTGTCCGCTATGACTCACCATTATCTTCGAGCACTCCTGGGAGACCAGATCTATCTCCGGCAAATGCAACACAGCCGATGCTGAGCGAGATAATCAGTGAAGGTAGGTGAATTTCACCATGTCATTGGATAGACCTTGTACTGCGATTCACGTGAGTGTTCGATTTCTCATTGACTGTGAGATGATATCCGTACCATTTTCATTACACTTTATGTCACGTAAATGATGTGGTAACTTGTTTAAGAATAAATGGTTTTCGGTGCTAATTCGTGCTGGACTGTTCGATGAGGCGAGCCTGGTGCAGCCCGAGTCAAGTAGAGCTCTTAGCTCAAACCCGGCATGGGCTCCACTTGATGCCAGGCCGATACGTCGAGCTTCACCTGCTTGTCAATGGCGGATGCTGCAGAGGGGGCTGGCTCTACCGAGAACTGAAAGAAAGCCATAGCCAGCAGGAAATAGTCTATTCTGTGATGTCGACCGCAGCCAATAGAATCCCAGCAACCTTGCCCTATCCCTTGGTAGTCAATGGTCCATTCTGGTTTGTTTGTCGTCTCCCTTAGCAGTCAACGTCAAGGCATGGCCGATTGATTAAAGGTATTTGATGAAATAATCTTATTCTTGAGTGCTCCTCGCACTTCTTTCTGTCTTTCACTTTTCACTGTCTTTTCTTCAAAGAAATTTTTAGATGATCAAATCTAATCATGTATCATTAAAAAAAACTCATTAAATTGTAGTAAATAAGTAAATTATTATTAATTATTCGAATAATTACCTTGACCTTTTGTAACAGTGTTTAATTAATTTTTCCTCATGTTCATCATGTTAGCATGAAGTATGACTGTTTATATTTTTTCCTTTCTTTTCATAGCTCTAGAAGTTGGAAAGAAAAATCACACTAGGAATCTTCACCTGCCCTCTTTTCCTAGGTTTATCATTTGTTTTTTACCTATAAAATATGAATTACTTCAATATTTTTTTCACAATTATTATTGTTTCATGTAATTTTTTATCATGATAAAATATGTGTAATTTTAAATATATATGTATTATATTTAAATACTATTTATTATTGATTTCAAAATTTAATCATACTTTACACATGAAAAATTCAATAAATATATATAATTATCATGTCAAATGAAACTTCATCGAGTTAGGAATGACAATGATTAAATAATTTGTGAATTGGAGTCGGTTTCGATACTTAAGGGCTCCAATCCTGTTTCCATCTCCTCTATTCGTTCTTTCCTTCAATTGCGGGCTCCTAAATAAGACGATGAAGACAGCAGTGGAGTCGGTTTCCACAGTCATCGTCTTCATCTCGTTGCTGCTGCTGTTCCATAGTCGTGGAATCCAAGCTCAACCTGTCACCGATCCTTCCGAAGGTACCCCTCTCTCTTCCTCTCTGATCTATTCGAATAGGGTGTAAAATATCCAATCCAATCCAAAAGTTAAAGCAGATAGATTAGTGGTACCTATACTCTTATAAATCATATATAAATTAGCCATAAATCGGGTATTTTTTTTCCAGCCCCGAACTTAACATGCCACGAATTCTACATCTAGGCTGATTGTGGTGTAAGGTCAGAATTGAACCTACTAGAATTTTGGATCGTTCTTGAACCTAGTAGATCTCAATGCTTGCCATCAAACACCTGTCTCAATGACTGACACGGAACCAGACCTTTTTTTTTTTTTTTCCTGGGATTAGTACACACATTCTGCAGCATATTTGATCTGCGAACCTAAGAGATGAGAATTCTCATCGTCCATTGACTGAATCGGTATTTTGGTAGCCATCACGGTCCCAGGAATCAGAGCAGATTGCATTTGATCAGGTGGTCGGATTCTTCTGTAGTTTTTTCTACGAAATGAAATCCGTGCCTCGGCGTATTCCTGATCTCCACAGCCACCATAGTCGGGCTCGCTAGACATTTGGTTTGTCAGACAGGAAATGAGGCTATTTGGTTCGAATTACACAGAACAAACTCAAGATTCTGATAAAATTCTTCTGTTCTGTGGGTAACTTGGACAAACCTGTTGGGACTGAAATGCAAGCGTGTTAGAGAATGTTCCTCTACGGAGCTATAGTGACGTGAGAAAATATTAATTAAATCATAATAAATAAGTAAATAAATACTAATCAGCCAAGCATGTTACTTTTAATTATTTCTAACCAGAAAAAATTAAATGAACGTGACTGTCAAAAAAGCAGCAGTTACTCCACGATGCTAGGTGGGAAAAGGTCTTTCTGACCAAGACCGGAAAAATACATCATAGTCAACCCCCTTGTGGGTCCCACGTGGAATGGGGCTGGATTCACGATTTAAATGGGTCCCTGCTGAACAGCCTTAGTCATTCATTAAATTATTTAATCCAATAATTAATAATTTAAAGTTCAAAAAATTCTATCGACTTTGGATTATTTTTATAGAGGAACTGTACCGCCCCTTAAAATTTTCGGTGAAAAGAAAGGGGGCGAATATGGAACGAGAAAATTATAGATAATTTTATTATATCACGTGATATAAAGAAATATTAATTAAAATATAATAAATGAGTGAGTTAATATTAATTATTATATAATATTAATATTAATTAAAATATATAATTCTACTCGTAATTTTTCCTAAGATGATTTCTACCATTAATGATTGAGATGCAGCGAGTACTCTGAATACGATATTCAAGGCATGGGGGGTGGGGATCACAAACGGCAGCAACATATGCGCCGTCGGCGACGCAGCTGACAATCCTGTCATCAAGTGCGACTGCTCCTTCAACAACCGCTCCGTCTGCCATATTACTTATCTGTACTCACTCCCTCCCTCGCCATACTCTTTCCATCTAAGTATGTAAATAGGGTTTATGTAGCTGATTGGACTCTCCAACTTAACAGAGAAATGAGTGTGAATTGGATTAGTTTTGAAAGTAATTCGTTAAAAATGGTTCGGTGAAAAATAATTATAGAAACAATATTTTTTAACTATATCTTGAAGATGCAATTTTATTTTTAATAAATTGCATGTTGAAGATCGTGGTTTATCCGAGGGAAAGATAGCTTCAGCAATAACTTAGTATTTTAAACGCAGTGTTGCCTATGCTGGTCTTATTATTTTGTGGTAAATACGAGCTGAATATCTTAAAATATGTCCTCTCTTAGGCCCTTGTCTGTCTATGGAATACAAGGAGTGAAAGTATATGCAACGGTTTGCTGATGGAGATGTTGCAAACAATAATTATTTAATGTGCAAAATGTTCATATCCATTAGCTTAGTCAACTTATAACTTCAATGCTTTCAAACTAGAGGTGATACATGGAAAGCGGAATATACAAAGGGCACCTGGAAATGAAGCTCCGGGACTTAGTTGGAAATTATTATTTAGGAACAACACAATATCGCTAGCCAATTTTAATACCTGAATGCCTTTTGAAGTTCTTCATTTTTATTTCTCCAGATTCTAGCTTTGCAATCAAATGCGGTGGTCCACAGATCCAGTCTTCTAGTGGTATTGTGTATGAGAGAGATGATATCGCTCTTGGCCCAGCTACATTTTATGTGACTGAGAAACAGAGATGGGCTATGAGCAGTGCTGGATCTTTCATTGATGGCCTCAATCCCAGCTATATATATGATGTGCAGTCACAAGTCACAAACACATTAGATCAAGACCTATATCGGACTGCACGAATCTCCACTTCATCGTTGCGGTATTATGGACTGGGGCTTAAGAATGGGATCTACACTGTGAGGCTCCAGTTTGCGGAGTCAGCAATCACACAAACCAATTGGCAAAGCCTTGGGAGGCGTATCTTTGATATTTATATACAGGGGAGCATGGTAGCCAAAGATTTTGATATTCGAAAAGAGGCAGGTGGGCTCTCTTTTGCAGCTGTTGAAAAGAATTTTAGTATTACAGTGACAGAAAATTACCTTGAAATTCATCTCTTCTGGGCTGGGAAAGGGACTTGTTGTGTCACTTCTCATGCTCCCTATGGACCTATGATTTCAGCCATTAGTACTACTCCCAATTTCGATCCAACTAATAAAAAGAATCAAATTGGAATGCTTGTCGGTGTTGCTGCCGGTGTTGTAGTTGTGGGCTTTCTAGCAGTTTTCCTGGTACTCTGTCTTGTTCGGAGAAGGAAATTGAGACGTGCTTATGAAGATCAAGAGCTATTAGGGATTGATACTAGACCTTACACTTTCAGTTACGCGGAACTCAAGGCTGCTACGGATGACTTTAATCCCATTAACAAGCTCGGAGAGGGAGGATTTGGCTCTGTTTTCAAGGTAATGTTATTATGCTCTCAATTCTTATGCTGTGTTTGGTCATCTAGATCAAACCTGGTCTGTTTGACGCACCATTAATGTTCTTACATTGACAATCAAACATGTAAAAGTTGCTTGCAGCTTCTTCTGATTCCATCGTTGATTGAGCCTTGAAACGATAAATCATGTAAAATTCTGATAATGCTGCATTTGTTTTAAGTAGGGAGAACTCCATGATGGGAGAGTAATTGCGGTGAAGCTACTATCTGTGACTTCAAAGCATGGAAGGAGCCAATTTGTTGCTGAGATTGCTACTATATCTGCAGTGCAGCAGCGTAACCTGGTCAAACTGTATGGATGCTGCATCGAAGGAGAAAAACGGCTTCTTGTTTACGAGTATCTGGAAAACAAGAGCCTCGATCGAGCACTTTTTGGTTTGCATTCTTAAGCTTAATCTGCATCTTGGAAATTTGTCCTCATATTAAATGGATGAGCTATACACTGCAGGGAAAGAAGTCTGAAT
This sequence comes from Lagerstroemia speciosa, assembly GCA_037672795.1. Classification (NCBI taxonomy): domain Eukaryota; kingdom Viridiplantae; phylum Streptophyta; class Magnoliopsida; order Myrtales; family Lythraceae; genus Lagerstroemia; species Lagerstroemia speciosa. The sequence continues at coordinate 6,912,998 of CM075304.1, read as the reverse complement.
CTAAATTGGTCCACCCGTTATGAGATTTGCCTTGGGGTTGCAAGGGGTCTGGGTTACCTCCATGAAGAGTCAAGACTGAGAATCATTCATAGAGATGTGAAGACCAGTAACATTCTGCTGGACTCCAATCTCATTCCTAAGATTTCCGATTTTGGGTTGGCCAAACTCTATGACGATGAAAAGACCCACATAAGCACCCGAGTTGCAGGCACACTGTAAGCGGATAGCAGTGACTATTGGAATTGATTATATCATGAATCTGATCGTGGAGATTAATTGAGCATTTTACTGTCCATGTGCCGCAGTGGATACCTTGCTCCAGAGTATGCGATGAGGGGACATCTTACGGAGAAGACCGATGTATTTGCATTTGGTGTAGTGGCCTTGGAATTGGTAAGTGGAAGGCGCAATTTTGACGAGAGCTTGGGGGAAGAGAAGGCTTATCTTCTGGAATGGGTATGTGATGTTGTGGCTCATTTCCGATCAAGATAGCTTCTTGTGTCTATAGCTTTCTTCCTTTCTTTGCCTCATTTAAACATGTTTCTGCTACAAGGCTTGGAAACTGCACGATGCCAAACAAGAAATCCAGCTCATCGACCCACTACTCTTGGAATTCGACGAGGAGGAGGTGAAACGAGTGGTCACGCTTGGCCTCCTCTGCACTCAGACATCTCCGATCCTGAGGCCGACCATGTCTCGTGTGGTCACCATGCTCATGGGAGATGCCGAAGTGAGCCCTGTCACCACGAAGCCAGGATACCTCACTAACTGGAGATACAACAACAACGGCGAGGAGGAGGCTCCAATCTTGGGAAACACTGGAAGCTCTTCAGAATTGGAATACATACCCGTTTCAAGCACTGCAGGCATATCAGTTTCTTTCACCAGTGAAGGCAGGTGAATGCAGACGGAGATCATCCTTCATCTGTTAAAACTGTGAATGTATTTCTCTGTTGCCATTAATTTGCTGACCACTCTCTCGAACCAGTCCGTAATTGAGAATTAGATACAGAACTCGTCCGGTCCCAACAAGGTGATCATATTGCTGTTGTATGGAACTGTGTACCGTCTTCTACTTAGCATGCACACTTGGTGTTGTCTAATACACATGGAAAGGATCGACTGCTACGATCCTGTCTGTTATGAGACTTGTGTTCTTCTCTTTCGGATGTTTGTTCTTTGATTTAGGGGAAATTATTTGATACAAATCCCTAAATATCTAGATATTCTTTTCGCTCCGTTCATCGTCCATTGCTTCGCTCCCCATTGGGACTGTTCTATAGTTCCTATTTTTCTCCGTCATGGTTCAAGTATTGGGGGTAAACGATGACAATCAACGTGGAAGTCCTCTGCTTCCTACAAGATCAATTTCGATAACTGGTTTTAGTTTGAATCAACATTGTTTTGTCCACTAATTAATGGAGTAGACGTAAAATTCACCTAACATGAAAGTTAGATGTTTACAAGACTCAGAATTGGGACTTTTATTCAGGGAAATGGGTGTCTCATCAGCTCAACAAATTCATATTGATATTAATTCATTTAATTTCTGGATGCTAAATATTATACACTTAAAAAGAGAAGAAAAAATTCACACAAATTAATCGATATAAAACACATAATTATATTAATTTATATATAATTTGTTAAACATCTTTTATCAAATCAACTCAACTGATGTCATTTTTTAAGCGAGTGGATTGAATTTTTCAATAAGTTCGGAATGAGTCCATATTTATGCATATACATTAACCATTTATAGTCATACTGATTGGTCTTATCTTTGAATGAGAATTGTCAAAAAAGGAAAAGTTAAAACAAAGACTACGTGTCAAGTCCCCGGAATCTCTATGCTGTAGAACGAATGACAATACACAAAAAAAATAGTAACAGATATTCTCCTTTCTCCCTTTTATTATAAAATTATAAAATTAGGAATTCAACTATTTATAAGGAGTAGAAGTGTTTCTAAAAAATCTCTTATATGTGGAATAAATTAATGACCTCTTGGCCTCCATACAAAGCCCTTCTTATTTGTGTTTGTTCGAATATCATTGGATAAATAAATGAAAGATAACTAGCTACTCACACAGAGGAGAAAGCTGTGCACGTAACGAATATGTCACAGGATAATATTTATGTGATATTTATATATTAATAAAATTTAATTATTTCTAATAATTTTATTTTCAAGATCCTTTTAGAAAATTATAAATAATTTACTTTTATTAGTATGTGATAATATATAAATTCTATTCTAGGATGATATAACGTAAAAAAAAAAAAATATATCACTCTAAACGGAGAGAGAGGCTTGCTTAATTGCCTGGCGGCTGGCTTCGATTGAAGAGGCCGAGGAACCAGCAAAATATGGTCGACATTTATAAAAATTTTAAAAAAATAATATTTTTTAAAAATATTTACGAGAATATTATTTTTAAAATACTAATTAATATAATATTTTTTATAAAGAAGAAAATACTAATTAAATTAATATTTTATGTTAAACTGTAAACGTCAATTGGCAATTTATAGTGAACTGAAAACGCTAAGTTTTGTGTTAAAGTGATCAAGCAAAAGGTCAAGTGTTTGCTATTTTTAAGGAGTGATTGTTAAGTGTGTAATACATAATAATCTATTCTTGTAAATAATCTCTTTCAGATTTTTATACGTATAAAATTTTAAAAGTAAATTTTATAAATGTCGACACTTGAATGGTAGTCTATACAACGAATTCTAATCTGTCGTACATTCACAACCTACCCAGAACATGCTGTAGCACAACACATTATGATTTGTTGTACAAATCATCATTCAGACATCGATATTTATAAAATTTACTTTTAAAAATTTATAAAAATTTTATGCCTGTAAAAATTTGAAAGAGATTTATAAAATAAAATTATTTTATACTGCACACTTAACATTTACTCTTTTGTATCAGCGAACTCGAGACACTTGACATTTTACGTGGTCACTGGAGGAAGCGTTTTTCGTTCAACAGATCAATTGGCGTTTTTCTTCTTTATTAAAAATGTTATTTTAATTGGTATTTTCGTAAATCTTTTAAAAAATACCAATTTTTAAGAATTTTTTTTTAAATTAACCGTAGTTTTGTGAGGAGGAGGGATCCTCTGAATCTGCCCACTGTACTCATTTCTCATTTCTAATTCATTCGCCGTTCTAGCTCTTTAATAAGGTAGATGAACCATCCTTTTTCTCCTTTGAAAAAATACCCGAAATACACGACACATCCGGCTGTTTCTCCTACATGGGCTTGTTGATAATGTAAGACATATCTTTCTTTTATGAATGTCTCAAATTCGAATCCTATAAATGGAGAAAATTCTTATATACTGCGAGAGTTTTACTTTGTCAATGACTCGACGCGGCTCAAACTTGAATCAGTCGGTCACACTGGGTCCTGGATATCATAGATACCGGAAATGAAAAGTCATAACAGATCGCTTCCACATCATTCTCACAGCAAACGTGTCTCTAAATGTTGAATGCGTCAAGGAGCAGATGCATGAAATTGAGAAGCAGCTATTCGTCAGAGGAATCGCTCGAGATCAAATTAAGAAGATTGGCATGAAGTTTGTAATTAGAAGACTTACAGCATGATGGCAAGTTCTCCTGATTCTGAAGAGATTTGAGGTTATCACAGCATGAAATTCCTTTTTCAGTATTAATTCCAAGTAGTTTGTTTTTACAAATATAATACTTGTTTCTATTTCGGGACCTATAATTTTTCAGAGCACATAACTGTAAAAGATTACTGAACCACGAGTGAAGTGAGATCGAATTGAGATTTTTAAGTCACACTGCGAGGGCTCGTCAGTCGATGATACCATAGGGATCTGCAATGTTGATAATTATTTGTTACAGATGGCGGCTTGAATTTACCTTATAACAAGGATGACGATTGGTTTTCGCATTCAAAGAAATTAGAATGTGGATGGCAGTGAGGAAAGGCTTTCGGAATTCATCAAATCCCATTTCCACCCTTTGAAAATATCGTACGAAAGGAGAGAAATCGCCCAGTCTATGGAATCCTCAACCCCATTTGTTGACTTTCAGCTGACTTCTTGAAGCTCGGATAAACTAAAATTAGAGAGAGAGTTTGATACAGTTAATCGATGAGGAAAAATTTATCTTTAAATAAGTCAATTGTTCGAACTGTTACCAATCAGAGTATATATCTTTCCATTGAATTTGTTAATTATAAGTGATGTACAATGGAAAAAAAGGAAAGGAAATATAACAGACAATTAATAGATATAATATATAGAATTTATATTGATTCTATAATTAGTATATATCTTTTTTTTCTGACAGCTCAATTTACATTTACCTGTCAAATCAACTAGGTGTCATTCTTTGACAAATGGATTGAATTTTTATATTTGTACAGTTAAGTATTCGTAAGTGTAATTGGTACTAATTAACGAATGGGTATCAGTTTCTCTTGTTCTCTACATGTACATCCAAATTCTTTACGGTGGTGGCACTTTTCAACCTTCCATACCCGCCGTCATTGTATCTTTTATCTTATTTTCAAATGCCACTTCTACACAAAGACTTGCATATACAAGTATTCTTATCTATATATGTATTTGCATTGTCGAGCAGTATTCTTATCCATGCACATTAGCTTTCCACCTACATTCCTCGTTCTTATCAAATTCTTTTTTTTAATCTATATTTACTTAATTTTAATCAAATAAATAAATCTCAAGAACCATTTTTACCTGAAAGGAAAATCTCAAGAACCAACTGTGCATATATTGTAAGCGCAGGGGAGAGGCTCAACTGTCTGGCGGCTAGCTTCTGTTGAAAAAGCCTCTCTCTCTCTCTAGGCAAAGTTGAGATTCATCATTATCGGCAGCGCCTTGGAAGGAATTTGAAGACGAAAGAGATCTGCAGGAGATCCAAAGGCAAACGACACTACTCTACAGCCTATTGCATCTTCCTCGTCATCCTCGCTCTTGTTCAAGCAACTCACGCCCAGGATCAAACTACTCAACCTCCCATTGATCCTTCTGAAGGTAAGTCATCCTCACTCCTTGGTTTCTTTCTATTACACACAGACAATACAACCTCGTCGCCTTTTTTTTTTTTTTTATGTTGGATACGAGGCAGAGGTTTTCGTGTCTCTATGTCTGAATGAATCATTTCTCTTTATTTTATTCCCAACAACCTAGAGCTAGGAAGATGTGGAGATCTTGTTCACTGGGAGAGAGTAATCTCGATTCAAAATGCTCATGATACATCTTTCTGATATATTAATTAATTATTATCTTGTATTTTATACTATGTGATAGATATGTTATATATTAGAATTTTGTCTTCAATGGATTCTCAATTTAGAGGAATTTCTTTTTTAGCCGAGTTCGTAGGTAATGTGATGGATTTAGCTAATAGTTATTTAATACATTAATAAAAAATTCATTTAGTTTACCAAATTAAAAAGTAAATATGAATAAAAAAAGACAATATAAAGAATTGAGCTTATTTAATTAAGATCACGTTTGGTCTGCTAACTGCTCCTGCTGGGTGAAGAATTTTTAGGGTAGATTTTGACTTTCTCTGCGTTTAAAATAATCGGTCATTGGGAGACAGTGAAATATCTTTAATTAGTGTGGGGATTTACTCGTAATTTTCCCTTTTTATGGGGTGTAAAGCTAATTTTTAAGATGAATTCTACCATTAATGATTGAGATGCAGCGATTGCTCTGATTACGATATTCGAAGCGTGGGGGTTGGGGATCACTAACAACAGCAACATATGTGACAATCCTTTCATCCAGTGCGACTGCACCTTCAACAACCGCTCCATCTGCCATATTACTCATCTGTACTCATGTGAGACCAGCCCAATGGGCTCGGCCCATTAAAAGGCCCAAAGGGAGTTTTTGGCCTGATTGAAGGAAAAGAAAAAATAAAAATAAAAATCAACTGTGGCTTTTGTTTCCTCACCGCCACACGTGTCACATGTATATATACGTTAGTCATCAATCATCTGATTCATTTCGACATAAAATTTTCACCAAGCACAGAGAAATAGAGAGAGAGTGAGAGGATTGACGAACGGAGGAATCGCGGCGACGAGAGGAAGACGATGAAAACGAAATGGTAATTGAAGTCCAATTCGAATCAAATAGATTATACTACTCAATGTTATATATATAGTTTAGTATGAATTAGTTAGATAGGTATATTTCTACGAGTTTTAACATGATACGTAAAAGTCGTAGAATCAGTAAAAGTACAATGAATACTGTCATAGAATAATTTTTGGAATTATTTTCAATATAAATTTATATGGTATATCGTAATTTTGTTATGAATGATATGATAGGGACCGAAGAAACTGAAATTAGACGGCTCGAGGACCCGGCTCAATGAAGGAATTACTTGAAAGGAGTTGTGAGTACCCTTTTCCGTTGTGGAATGATTTATAGCATCTATATATAGTCATGCAATTCGGTTCGAGGAGAACATATATATATACACATATACATATATATGCATAACAAGAAATGGCTGAGTTGCATGCAATTATGCATTTCATAGTGCATGACTTCGTCTATGGTGTGTACATATATATTGTATGGCTGATTGATAAATTTGATTGCATGCATGGCTTTGATTTGCCGCTGAAAATGTTGTATATTGTATGGACACCTGAACCGGCAATGCGGTAAATAGTGTGTGCATTCTGTGTATCTTTCACTATTGTATGTGATTGTAAATAGCCATGGTGACCGCTAAGCCGGCGGATTAGAAATGGGCTAGAAAAAAAAAAGAAAAAGAAAATATAAAGAAAAAGTGGAAAGAGAGAGTTATTTAATTTACCGCTGGTCTCCAGTGATGTATAAAAGTAAGATAATAAAATTTGCTCTTACCGCCAGAGGGTAATGGGCGGCCCTCGCGGAGAGTGGTGTGTAGATGGAGGGCACCGGGAGATGGGAGGAAGAATATATTGATTAAGGCGCGGGGTCACGGTATCGTCGGAGAGAGGTAGTATCGATACCGTCATAACTCTGTCGCAGAGGGAGTGCGACCCCATGGCTATTATTTGTTATGATTGATTGTATGCATTGCATATATATAGTAATTGTGAAATATAACTATTGTTATCCTTGTTGTGATATGATAAATACGAATTGTACTAGTAAATTTTATGTATAATATTATTCTACTTCAGAAATCTGTACTCACTGAGCCCGCAGCTCACCTCCTGCGATATTTTCTTTTTCAGATAAATAGAGGAAGTACAAGTCGCTTAGCTGCCATTTTGTATTGGGGATCGGCGTTAAACAATTTTTTTTTTTATAATTAGGAATTCAGGGTATGTATCGTAGAAGTGTGGAGTTTCATATATAATGTTACGACTTGAATTTTTAGCTGGATTATTGATATAGTATAGAAAAGAGGTGTTGTGATTTTGAGTATAATGCTGGACGAGGAAATTATATGAAATGGAGATTTATATCAGGTTGGTTAATATGGAATATTAAGAAATAAGAGGAAATTCGGCTGAAATTTCGGGTCGTGACAACTCACTCCCTCTCCCGCCATACTCATTCCATCTGAGTATGTAAATAGGGTTTGCGTAGCTGATTGGACTCTCCAACTTAACGGAGAAATGAGTGTAAATTGGGTTAGTTTTGGAAGTAATTCGTTAAAAATGATTCGGTAAAAAATAATTGCAGAAATAGCTTTTCTTAACCGTATATTGAAGATGCAGTTTTATTTTTAACGAACCGCATCTTCACCTTTTTTTTAGGGAACATGCGATTGAGGAGAGGGCTCAATAGTAAATATTCAGCGTGTAATATATAACGAGTTCGTTTTATAAATTTCTATCAGATCTTTATACATAAAAAAAAATTTTCAAAATTTTAAGAATAAATTTTACAAATGTAAACATCTGAATGATGATTTATACAACGAATTTTCATATATTATACAATAAGTATTATACTAAATATTAATGCAACAAATATCTTATGGACTCTGTTATGTCCATAAGATATGCTGTTAAGTTTATGTTGCATGCGTTACGATCAAAACTTCATGAAGCTTGAAATTCGTTAATCTTGCAGGAGCGTTTCTGGGATAAGTGGAACCAGTACAATCCCAGATGAGCTATGGAGTCTGACTCACCTGACGACTCTATATGTTTCTTCCTTTCCGTGCCCCTTGTTTTACTGCACATTTCTTTTTCATTTTGATTTTGCCCTTTTGCTTAAATTTGATCATTCTTTTGATCCTTCATGCAGGAATTTGGGCCAAAATGTTTTGACGGGTCCTCTCTCCCCATCCATTGGCAACCTGACGCGGTTGCAGTACCTGTGAGCAAAGTTTGACTATTCTATTCTTTTTTTCCCCAGACAAGTAAAGTCACTGAAGCTATGCGCAATGTTACAAGGCTATTTATCCTCTTGATGGACTTCTGACGTTCTATTCTTTGAGACATAGAATTCGGTTAATGCTATTTTTGCCTCAAGCTCTTGCACCCCTCTGTCCTTGTCATGTTCAAGTGATATGTTCCAGGAATCTCGGTGTCAATGCGTTATCAGGGGAGCTTCCTAAGGAATTTGGAATGCTTTCGAATTTGTTATTCCTGTAACTCTCCCGATCCTAAGTCTTCTAATGGATTTGATTTGGTTTCTAAATGAATGACGCCACCTGCATATTATAGCTATTTCCTTACAATACTTGAAATTTGTTAGTTTAATTCTGGCAACTACAGAGTGGCCATGCTATTTGCAACTGCTTTGGTAGATAAAAGATGTTCACTGGAAGCCTTTCTTTTGGCTCTTCCATCGTGAAAGGTTACCATGCAAGTACCAAAAAAAGGTCACCTCTTTCCATCAAATTTTGTGGCTCTTTTCACGTTCATGGGTCATATGAGAAGAGAAAAGTTCAAGTTCCCGTAGAAATTAATTGATAGAAAACGACAAGTACAGGGAAAAAAAAAGGGAGGCCCAAGTAAGTTCATGTTTACCTTCTCATGATAAAATCCATTTTCCCAGTTTTAGGGACGGCAGTGAGGATTTAAACCATCTACTTTTTAGAACGGCAGGATTCTTCCTCAATAACTTCTGACATCTCTTCGGCTTTGAGTTATCTCTGGCAATCTTCAATATTATCTCAAAGATGTACAAACGTAGCAAGATGGATGTGATCAAACTCTTTCATGCAGTTACTTTGACAGTACTAGAGTTAGCGGTCCACTTCCTTCGACATTTGTCAATCTCCGAAACCTTGAACAAGTGTAAGACATTTCTACTGTATTATTCTTTGATCTTTTGGACTGCGCAAGAAAATTTATAGGTAATTCTTGAAGGGGAATGTTTCTTCCGCGTATAGGTGGGCATTGGACAACGAACTCACTGGCCCAATACCGGACTTTATTGGCAATTGGTCAAAGCTTTTTCAATTGTAAGAGAATAACTTGAATTTTCCCTTTTATTGGTTAAGCCTGATTATGGAAGCCTAGCTTTGATTTTGTAATTAATACAATCTTTATTTACAACTGTGGGAGTTTTTTTCCCAGGCATACCTTTTACTCATATTTATATTGTTTTCTCCTTGTAATTTGAATTCCTATTTCAGAGTGCTTCACGGAACTTCATTTGATGGTCCCATCCCATTATCACTTTCAACATTAACATCTCTGGCTGATTTGTGAGTGCTACAACTACTTTATATCTCCATGATGGTATGCATAATAAAAAGCTCACGGTAATCATTTAACCATGATGTAGGAGAATAAGTGGCATAAAGAGTGGGGGCTCTTCACTGGCATTTATTAAGGATATGAAGAATCTTACGATCTTGTAAGATAAAAAGGTTTTAGATTTTGGTGAAGGCTTTGCCTTTTTCACTTTTTTGCAGTTAAGAATTACAATGTAATTTGTCCTTTCCTGTCAATGCAGGATATTGAGGAATAACAACATTTCAGATTCTATTCCATTCATTATTGGAGAGTACTCAAGCTTAGCTTAGCTGTGAGTGCTCTCTGTTTATTGATCACTGTAAAAACATTTGAAGGTTTCTTTTTGGTTTCACTTTTCTACGTGTCCAACCTTGGCTTATTCAAGTTCCCATAGCAATCACGATGGACTAAAAATGAGTGATCTATTGTATCCATGTAAGTCAACTCAGTTTTCACTAGTTTAAAAGATGGCCAGATATTCTTGGCATAGCTCCGTTATTTAGTTATCTTGTGTTTCTTAAGTTTTAACCTGTCGCGACTAGTAAATTATGAGGAGAACCAGCCAACTCTCAAGTAGACCCCTTTCTTCCTCCAGCCTGCTGGCTGATGATTTCTTACTCGAACATGCCACACATTCTCTCTCGTTCCATCTTCAATTTTTTAAATATCATCTGAACGTTCGTTGATATGGTTCTACTTGTAAAGCATCTCACCACCTTCCTCCTTTCATGTTTTCCTTTTTCTTTTCTATCAGGGATTTGAGCTTCAACAACATATATGGGCAGATTCCAAAATCTCTCTTTAATATGAGTTCACTCTCTTTCTTGTAATGTCTCGTAATATCTTTGACATGTCTTATATACCTATGCTTCTTATTGCAAAAAGGTTATTACAGTGAAGTTTTAACTTATATCCTCCTTTCTCAGGTATCTAGGGAATAATAGTTTAAATGGTAACCTTCCTGCACAGAAAAGCTCATCTCTTGTCAACATGTAAGTGCGATTAATTTTTGTTCTATATAGTGCATTGCATGGAGTTATCAACTAGTCTTTCTTTTCCAAATATTGTTAAATGTATTTTCGAGCTCAAATTGGAAACTCTACTTGTGATGATTAGTATTGTGGCCGTCACAGTTTTTCGAAAGAAATTTTAATTGTTTTCCTGAGTCAAAAGGAAAGAAGATACAATGGGGAAGTATATGATGCAGGCAAGTGTTATACTAGAATTTATGTGGGTATAGTTTTTCTCTCCTAAATATTTGAGACTTAATTATTTAGCCTGCATGTCCATGGGTGTCATGTGTCTACTGTTGAGGAAGGGAATCGGGAGAAGAGGAAAGGATCCTTTTTCTGAAATTTACATCTAATATCTCTTGTTCTGCTGTGTTTGCAGAGACGTGTTATATAATTTTCGAACAGGGAGCTTTCCTTCTTGGGTCACCAATGAAAATGACTTAAATCTGTACGTTGCAGCAATGTTTAATTGATTGATTTATGCAACGGCTTAGCACAAATTGACATCACTCCTCGGCTCCTAAAAAAAATGTTCCTAGAGAGCACTAACTTTCATTATGTTTTTGTCGAAAATGTAAAACAGCAAGCCCTCTTAGTCTTGGTAGCTTTAATTTATATTCGGCCGAATGATGTGGCTCACAGTGACACCTTTATTGGCAAAACTTTGCAGGAATCTAGTTGTTAACAACTTCACAATAACAAATGCTAATAGTAGGTAATTCTTTCGATTTCTTTCTTTGCTGCTAATTGAATGCTTACCTGACATAGAGGTAAGTTGTTGGCTCCGTTTAAACTATCTTTCCCACGTCGGACTACTGCTCTTATTCCTGTGGACAACCTGCATAAGTTCTAGTGCTCAAAATTTCGGTGAATCAATCTGTTTAATGGAGGTCTGCTAACATAAAAAAAAAAAAAAAAGAAGACAACATTTTCTGCTACCCTAGTTCGATTGGTTACATTTGCATGTAAAAATAGAATGAAATTGAAACAGCATTTTATACTTGCACTCCAATTTTTTTGATTACTTGCACTTTTGAAAGTTGTACTATGCATTCCATTCCCAAGTTAGAAATGCCCACCATATCTCTCAATTTCCTTCATATTTCCAAGATGAACATAAAGTTCCGTATAGTACTATGAGACTCATTCCGTTCCACCTCATTTTCCCATGGCAATTGTGACCTTGTACAAACTGCTTCCATAGTTAAGGGTGATAGAAACTCAGTCAATTGAAATACAATAGAAGATAATTGAGTCAGATTTTTCTTTGCCAACCATGTGCACGTGATTAATCCTACTCCATTCTATTTCTAAATTGATTTCATGGAATCTATGCTTCGACTGATAAATACTCATTTTTCATGAAGTCATCTTCATTCAGGATTAAATTGTTTTTAGAGGAACTTTCCTTGCAATCGAGGATCTCCAATTTGTAAGGATAACCGTATGCTTCCTCTTATTGTTTCATATAATTGATATATCATGATACTTTTAAAAGATAACTTCAGCAGTAACTTAGTATTTTGAACGTACTGTTGCCTATGGAGTACAAGGGGTAAATACGAGCTGAATATCTTAAAATATGTCCTCTTTTAGGCCCTAGTCTGTCTATGGAGTACAAGGGGTAAAAGTACATGCAAGGGTTAGCTGATGGAGATGTTGCCAACAATAATGATTTAATGCAACTTGTTCATACCTATTAGCATAGTCAACTTCAATGCCTTCAAAGCAGAGGAGATACATGGAAAGCTGAATATACAAAGGGCACCTGGAAATGAAGCTCCGGGACTTAGTTGAAAATTATTATTTAGGAACAATACAATATTGCTAGCCAATTTTAATACCTGAATGCCTTTTGAAGTTCTTCATGTTAATTTCTCCAGATTCTAGCTTTGCAATCAAATGTGGTGGTCCACAGATCCAGTCGTCTAGTGGTATTGTGTATGAGGGAGATAATAGCGCTCTTGGTCCAGCTACATTTTATGTGACTGAGACACAGAGATGGGCTGTGAGCAATGGTGGATATTTCACTTATACCAACAATCCCAGCTATATATATACTTCGAAGTCACAATTCACAAACACATTAGATCCAGGAGTATATAGGACTGCACGAATCTCCGCTTCATCGTTGCCGTACTCTGGACTGGGGCTTAAGAATGGGAACTACACTGTGAGGCTCCAGTTTGCAGAGTCATCAATCACACAAACCAACTGGGAAAGCTTTGGAAGGCGTATCTTTGATATTTATATACAGGGGAGCATGGTAGCAAAAGATTTTGATATTCAAAAAGAGGCAGTGGGCTCTCTTTTGTAGCTGTTGAAAAGAATTTTAGTATTACAATGACAGAAATTACCTTGAAATTCAACCCTTCTGGGCCGGGAAAGGGACTTGTTGTGTCCTTGCTCCAGCTACCTATGGGCCTGTGATTTCAGCCATTCGAACTACTCCGAATTTCATTCCCACTATCGGCACCAATTCTCCAACTAATAAAATGAATCAAATGGGAATGCTTGTCGGTGTTGCAATTGTGGGCTTTCCAGCGGTTTTCCTGGTACTCTGTCATGTTCGGAGATGGAAATTTAGACATGCTTGTGAAGATCAAGAGCTATTAGGGATCGATACTAGACCTTACACTTTCAGTTATGCGAAACTCAATGCTGGTACGGATGACTTTAATCCCATTAACAAGATCAGAGAGGGAGGATTTTGCTCTGTTTTCATGGTAATGTTATTTTGCTCTCAACTCCTAAGCTGTGCTTTGGTCACCCGAATAGAATTTGGTATATTTGACGCACCTTTAATATTCTAATGTTGACAATAAAACACCTAAAAGTTGCTTGCAGCTTCTTCTGATTCCATAGTTGATCGGGACTTGAAATGATAAATCTTGTAAGATTCTGATAACGCTGTATTTGTTTTAAGTAGGGAGAACTCCATGATGGGAGAATAATTGCTGTGAAGGTACTATCTGTGACTTCAAAGCATGGAAGAAGGCAATTGGTTGCTGAGATTGATACTATATGTGTTGTGCAACAGTGTAACCTGGTTAAACTGTATGGATGCTGCATCGAAGGAGAAAAACGGCTTCTTGTTTACGAGTATCTGGAAAACAAGAGCCTGGATCGAGCACTTTTTGGTTTGCATTCTTAAGCTTAATCTGTATCTTGGAAATTTGTCCTCATATTAAATGGAAACCGTGAATTGATGAGCTATACACTGCAGGGGAAAGAAGTCTGAATCTAAATTGGTCCACCCGTTATGAGATTTGCCTTGGGGTTGCGAGGGGTTTGGCTTACCTCCATGAAGAGTCAAGACGGAGAATCATTCATAGAGATGTGAAGACCAGTAACATTCTGCTGGACTCCAATCTCATTCCTAAAATTTCCGATTTTGGGTTGGCCAAACTCTATGACGATGAAAAGACATAAGCACCCGAGTTGCAGGCACACTGTAAGCGGATAGCAGTGACTATTGGAATCAGTTATATCATGAATCTGATCGTGGAGATTAATTGAGCCTGTTGCTATCGGTGGGCTACAATGGATACCTTGCTCCAGAGTACGCCATGAGGGGACATCTTATGGAGAAGACCAATGTATTTGCATTTGGTGTAGTGGCCTTGGAATTGGTAAGTGGAAGGCACAATTTCGACGAGAGCTTGTGGGAGGAGAAGGCTTATCTTCTGGAATGGGTATGGGGTGTTGTGGCTCATTTTTGATCAAAATAGCTTCTCCTGTCTATAGCTTTGTTCCTTCTTTTGCCTCATCTAAACATGTTTTTGCTACAAGGCTTGGAAACTGCACTATGCCAAACAAGAAATCCAGCTCATCGACCCACTACTTTTGGAATTCGACGAGGAGGAGGTGAAACGAGTGGTCACGCTGGGCCTCCTCTGCACTCAAACATCTCCGATCCTGAGGCCGAACACGTCTCGTGTGGTCACTATGCTCACGGGAGATGCCGAAGTGAGCCCTTCACCGCGAAGCTAGGATACCTCGCTAATTGGAGATACAACGACAACAGGGAGGGGGCTCCTCTCTTGGGAAACTCTGGAAGCCCTTCCAAATCATAAAACACAACCACTTCAAGCACCGCAGGCATATCAGTTTCATTCACTAGTGAAGGCACGTGAATGCAGACAGATATCATCTTTCATCAGGTAAAACTGCAAATGTATTTCTTCGTCGCCATTAAATTACAGACCACTCTCTGGAACCAATCCGTAATTGAGAATTAGATACAGAACTCGCACACTCCTAGCAAGGTGATCGTATTGTTGTTGTATGGAACTGTGCACTGTCTTCTACTTAGCATGCACATGCGGTCTTGTCTTCTCTTTCAGATGTTTGTTCTTCGATTCAAGTGAAACTATTTGACATGAAATCCCTAAATATCTAGATATTCTACTCTTCTCGCTCTGTCCAATATATGGAAAGCATTGCCCATTGCTTTGCTCCCTATTGGGACAGTTCTTGTATGTTCAATTGTTCTCTGTCATAGTTCAAGTATTGGGATGCAGAAAGAAAGCGGTGACAATCAACACAGAAGTTCTGTATGTCCTATAATATTAGATTCTATAGATGTTTCAGTCTAAATAGTCATTTTTTCGTTGATGGCCCTCTAGTTAGTGAGATAAACGTGAAACTCTTTCAACAAGAATTTTAGATATTAACAAGGCTCAAAATTAAAATTTTATTAAGGCAAGTGGTATCTTATAAGTTCAACCACCATATTAGTCCACTGAATTTTTGAACACTAAATATTGCACAGTTTAACAAAGAAGAAAAAATTCACACAAATTAATAGATTAAAACACATTATTATATTAATTTATATAATTTTTTTAAGTATCTTTGTCAAATCAACTCAATCGATGCGGTTTCTTACGCGTGTAGATTGAATTTTTGAATAAGGTTGGAATGAGTTCATATTATAAGTATATTTACATATATACATTAAACAACTATAGTCACATTGATTGGTCTTATCTTGGAATGAGAATTGTCCGTAACGGAAAAGGTAAAACGACGAGACTTGGCTGAGCCTGTCGTCAGAGAGTGATTCCAATTTCTTTTTTTCCTTTTTTTTTTTGTAAAGGGAGATTTATTGAATATCAACCATAAGCAGCAGTTTTAGGATCAGTCAATTATAGGATAAGAATAATATCAATTATAATATATTATTTTCTTTGGATATACAGCAAGATGGTAAGAATTTTTTTGGTTTACACCACGAAATATTCCCGCGCGAGCTGCAATGCACTCCGAGACTAATTTACGGTCAAGTCGGGATCCCTGAAAAAATTTCTATCGACCTTGTCACCCGAGATTCAATACTGAAATCACCTATTTAGGAGTTTAGTGAGGGAACTAATAGATTAATTTTAAATTGATAAGTTTGTAAGAATTCAAAGGGGCAAATTGCACCGTTCCCCACGCTAACCAGGCAATATACGTGAAGCAAGTTGATAAGTTTTAGGTGCGGCAAGCTGCCCCGCGGGCGACGCTATTTCCTTGTTACCGCGACCTGATTGGCTTCACCATCCATCAACGTTTATCATTCTGTCAGAAATTTTTGACGGCGAACATGGTCACATTAACAAGGTGATTTGGTATTTTTTTCTTGAAATAAAGTTTTAAATTTAAATTTTATAAAAAAAAATTTTATGTTGAGATTTACCTCTTAATGAATTAGTCAGATTCGGATTTATATTAGTTAAAGTTATACATATATTATTATATGTAAATATTAGAAATGTTAGTTTCTTTTCTTATTTGTTACTATTATTCTTAATCTAATTTATATATTAAAAATTATGATATATATTTTTCATATAAATCTTTAGATTAAGAGTAAAATAGTAATTTCAATCATCTTCATTAACTCTATATCTATAATATTAATAATAAAAATCTTTTATTAACTATTCAAATTTTCCCATATAACTTTATATCTATAATTTTAACTGTAAAAATCTGCCTTTTTTAATGAATGATTTGAAATTATAAACTTGAAAAGGTAACTTGACATAGTATAATAACCACTTCTAACAAATAAGTTAATAAATTTTAAATGAATTAAACTGTAATACTTTATAAATAAATAATCTAATTATATTTCACATTTGCTTGTTTTCCTTAGAGGTTCTTGGTTAGATCTCACTATTGGGACTTCCTTTAATCCTTGCATCCGCCAATAAAATGATAATTAAGTGTATAATCACCTAATAATAATCACATATATATTCTCATACTCGATTATCGCTAAGCCACGACTACAACACGCTTTCCCTTGCTCAAACACCAAGTCGCAACCACCGAACCTCTTAAGACCACCACGTAACCACAATTTTATTTGAGTTTCAAGATCGCCATGAAACCATTGTATCCATATTGTGTCTTTCTCTAGTTCGATTGGTCTTCTAAATTAAAATGATAAAATGGTCAAATTACTTTTTTATCCTCCAAATCCTTCCTCTAATAATAATATCCAAACAAGTGATTTAAATGAATAAGTTATCTCTTCAAATCTCATCCCTTCAAATTCCTCAATCCAAACATAATATCTAGCTATTATTTTCTTCTCACTCTGGCCAATATATAGAAAGCATTGCCCATTGCTTTGCTCCCTATTGGGACATTTGTTGTATGTTCAATTGTTCTCTGTAATACTTCCAAGTGTTGGGATGTGGAAAGAAAACGGTGGCAATCAACACAGAAGTCCTGTATGTCCTATAATATTAGTTTCGATACATGTTTCATTGTGAGTAGCCATCATTTCATTGATGACCTTCTAGTTAATGAGTTAAACGTAAAATTCTTCTAATATGAATTCTAAATATTCATAAGACTCAAAATTGAAACTTTTATGAAAAGAAAGTGGTATCTTATCAATTCAACCACCTCATACTGATATTGGTCAATTGAATTTTCGGATACTAAATATTGCACACTTAAAAAAAAGGAAGAAAAATTCACACAAATTAATAGATATAAAACACATTATTATATTAATTTACATAATTTTTTAAATACCTTTAGTCAAATCAGCTCAACCAACACGGTTTCTTACGCACGTGGATTGCATTTTTCGATAAGGTGGGAATGAGGTTATATTATGAGGATATTTTCGTATATACTAACCAATTATAGTCATCTCCGATCAACCCTCTTCAGTCCTCCTGAGGATGATTGAGATGTAACCTGGCCCAGATGCGCTTTTCTACTCTAATTAATTATATTAAGTAAAATGACAACGTGTACTTTCATGAGGGAAAAAGAAAAAAACCAATTATAGTCACATTGATTGGTCTTATCCTGGAATGAGAATTGTCAACATAGGAAAGGGTAAGACAAAGACACTTGCCTGAGCATATCATTGCAAAGTGATTGCAATTTCTTCTCTTGACTACGCATAAAAGTCCCGAAATCTCTATGTCACAAGACGAATGACAGTATACCAAAATAACCAATCGAAAGTACCGAATCATTTTCTTCGAATGTACAGAAAGTTGGTAACAATTACAAAGGGCAAATTGCACCGTTCCCCACGCCTGCCAAGCGGGCCATATATTTACAGCAAGTAGATAAAGACTTAGTGTCGCCCTGCCGCGCACGCCATTTCCTCGTTACAGCGACTTGACTGGCTCCACTCCACCATCCGGGAGGTTTGTCCATTTTTTCTCCCTGAAATAAAGATGTGAATTCAAATTTTATGAAAGAAAATTTATGTTAAGATTTATTTTTTAGTAGAATAGTTAAACTTGAATTTAAATTAGTCAGTGTTATATTTATATTATTATATGTAAATATTTAATATGTTAGTTTCTTTTTTTATTTTTCACTATTGTCCTTAATCTAATTTATATATTAAAATTTATGATATATATTTATCATATAAAATTATTTAAATTAATAGTAAAATAGTAATTTCAGTCATTTTCATTCACTCCATATCCATGATTAATTATCCCATATCACTTCATATCTATAATTAGTCCACAAATTTGTAAATCGCCAACACTTGAGGACCTCAATTTCAAATTGCATTAATTTAGTCTAGGCATTTTCATTCCATCTAACACTTTGATCCTTCCGTCACTTCGGTTTAACGGGAATCTAACGTGGCATCCGATTTGGCAAACGGACGCAAGTAGAAACTAGTATAATGTTGGTAACATACTAGGTTTTATTTAAAAATATTGAAAATTGGATCAAAATTTTAGATAAAATATGAATTGATGAATTTTTTAATTCATGAATATTTAACCATCTAACACTTAGATGAAATGTGAATATTATGAGCTTTAGTTACAATAGAAACTTTTTTATGTCCTTAAATGTTAGAATGTAAAATGTACAGGGCTGAAAGTGTTATTAGATTATTATTTTATATTTTACTGACGTGGTAGTGCCACATCAGCGTCCATTTGCCAAAGTGGATGCAACATCAGATTCCCGTTAAATCGAAGTAATGGAAGGACCAATGTGTTAGACAGAATGAAAATTTTGGGCTAAAGTGATGCAAGTTGAAATTGAGGTCCTCAAGTGTTGGCGATTTATAAATTTGTGTACTAAATTGTTAGTTCACTACTTTTCAATGAACGATTTGAAATTATAAACTTGAAAAGGTAAACTTGACATAATATAATAATGACTTCCGACAAGTAAGTTAATAAATTTCAAATGAATTAAATTACAATTCGTTACAAATAAATGATCTAATTATACTCCACACTTGCCTATTTTCCTTAGGGGTTCTTGGTTAGATCTTATTACTGGGACTTCCCGTGCCCCTTACATCCACTAAATAAAATGATAATTGGGTATGTAATAACCTAACAATTTAGAATTTTGGGTCAAAATAAATCTTATAGACCAAATGGATATTTTACAGATACTGCTGTATTAAATTCTTTTTTTAATCTATATTTACTTAATTTTAATCAAATAAATAAATCTCAAGAACCATTTTTACCGAAAAAGAAAATCTCAAGAACCAACGATGCATATATATTGCAAGCGCAGGGGAGAGGCTCAACTGTCTGGCGGCTAGCTTCTATTGAAAAAGCCTCTCTCACTCTCGGCAAGTTGAGATTCATCATCATCATCAGTGCCTTGGAAGGAATTCGAAGATGAAAGAGATCTGCAGGAGATCCAAAGGCAAACAACTCTACTCTATAGCCTATTGCATCTTCCTCATCGTCCTCGGTCTTGTTCAACCAGCTCACGCCCAGAATCAAACCACTCAACCTCCCACTGATCCTTCTGAAGGTCCGTCATCCTCATTCCTTGGTTTCTTTCTATTACACACATACAATACAACCTCGTCACCTTTTTTTATGAGGTGGAGGCTTTGGCGTCTCTCTGTCTGAATGAATCATTTATCTTTATTTTATTCCCACGTACCTAGAGCTAGGAAGATGTGGAGATTCTATTCGCTGGAAGAGAGTAATGTGTATATAAAATGCTGGTGATGCATTAGTACGATATTTGCAAATTATTTTTCTAATATATTAATTAAGTATTACCTTTTATTTAATACTACGTGATATACCGTTACGTATTAGAATTTTGTCTTCAATGGATTCTTAATTTAGAGAAATTCTTTTGCAAGCCGAGTTTGTAGGTAACATGATACACTTAGCTAATAGTTGTTTAACACATTAATAACGAATTATCAAATTTAAAAGTGAATATGAAAAAAAAGGCAATGTGATATTTTTAAATTCATTTAGTTTACAGATAATATAAAGAATTGAGCTTATTTAATTAAGATCGCGTTTGGTCGGCTAACTGCTCCTATCGGGTGAAGAATTTTTGGGGGTGGACTTTGACTTTTTGTGCAGTCAAGATATTGGTCATCCGGAGATAGTGAAATATCTTTAATTAGTATGGGGGTTTACTCGTAATTTTCCCTTTTTATGGGGTGTAAAACTAATTTTTTTGATGAATGATTGAGATGCAGGGAGCGCTCTGGTGGCGGTATTCGAAAAATTGGGGATAGAGGTGCCGGTCGGTTGGATCGGAAACAGCAGCAACATATGCGCCGTAGACGCCGTTGCTGATGATCGTCGCATCCAGTGCGACTGCTCCTTCAACAACCGCTCCATCTGCCATATTACTGATCTGTACTCACTTCCTCCCTCGCCATACTCTTTCCATCTGAGTATGTAAATAGGGTTTATGTAGCTGATTGGACTCTCCAACTTAATAGATAAATGAGTGTGAATAGTGTTAGTTTTAAAAGTAATTCGTTAAAATGGTTCAGTGGAAAATAATTATAGAAATAATATTTTTTTAACCGTATCTGAAGATGCAATTTTATTTTTAATGAACCACATGTTGAAGATGCTATTCACTTTATTTTTTTGGTAAGGAACTGCATGTTGAAGATCGTGGTTTATCCGAGGGAATATGGGGAGTAAATATATGGTTGTAATATACAACAAGCTTGTTTTATAAAATTTTGATAAAATTTTAAGAGTAAATTTTACAAGCATAAAGACCTGAATAGTGATTTATATAATGAATTTTTATACATCACATATTGAGAATTTACTCCAAAGCCTTCCCTGCATTAACATCTAGTGTAATACTTAACGTATGATATATAAAAATTCATTGTATAAATTATCATTTAAACATTTACACTTGTAAATTTACTCTTAAAATTTTGTAAAAGTTTTTCACGAATAAAAATCTGACGGAGATTTACAAATCGAGCTCATTATATATTGCACGCTAAATATTTACTATTGAGCCTTCTCTTCAACCACATATTCAAGGTGCGGTTCCTTTTCCTAGGGCAAAAAAAGGTAAAGTGAACTGCATATTAAAAACAAAATTGTATCTTTAATATGCAGTTAAAAAATACTATTTTCGAAATTACTTTTCGCCGAACCATTTTTAACTAATGACTTTCAAAACTAACTATTCATACCCATTTCTCAAAAGAGAAAATGACAGCGGGAGTCCTATATGTTTATTGTTTCTTACGAGTGAGTCCTATATGTTTTAAAATGAAACATCAAGTCCTATTTTTTATCCGTCGTTACAACATCCAGTCCGCCGTCAGACCTCGTGTTACTCCGAGGCTGACATGGCAGTAAAACAGTTAGTTTTATCCCGAGTGTCAGTTTTTAGTGCTGATGTGGACATTTTCTTAATCCCACGCATACAAAATGATTAAATAAATTATTTTTTTATTCTCAAACCAATATAATTACTCATTTGCCCATCTCTCTCTATCATGAGTATCTGGTTCTTCTGGATCTACTTAGACAGCATCAGAAGATCGATTCTTCGACGGAGGAACAAGGCAAATGCAGGTCAAATTCTACACAATGCATAAAGGGCAAATGAGTAATTTTATCTAGTTTGACAATAAAAAAAATAATTTATTTAATCATTTTGTACACATGGGATTAAGAAAATGTCCACATCAACACTAAAATTGACACTCAAAATAAAACTAACAATGTTACTGCCACATCAGCTTCGAAGTAACGACAGGTTAGACAGCGGACTGAATGTTATAACAGCGGATAAAAAATAGGACTTGATGTTTCATTTTGAAACATATAAGACTCACTCACAAGAAGCAAGAAATATAAAGGACTCCCGCCGTCATTCTCTCTTTCTCAAAATATAGATGCTTTGGGTCGGACTCCGTTATGTCCATAAGATATGCTGTTGAAATTTATGTTGGATGCGTTAGGATCAAAACTTCATGAAGCTTGAAATCCGTTAATCTTGCAGGAGCGTTTCTGGGATGAGTGGCACCAGTACAATCCCAGATGAGCTATGGAGTCTGACTTACCTGACGTATCTGTATGTTTCCTCCTTTCCGTGACAGCTTGATATTCCGTGCTCCTTGTTTTACTGCACATTTCTCTGTCATTTTGATTTCCCCCTTTTTTTTTACTTTAATTGAATCATTCTTTTGATCTTTCACGCAGGAATTTGGGCCAGGATGTTTTGACGGGTCCTCTCTCCCCATCCATTGGCAACCTAAAGCGGTTGGAGTACCTGTGAGTAGTCTTGGCCACGGGCCGGTTTGGGCCTGGAACCGGCCCGGAACCGTCCTCGAACCATGAGGGCTAAGGTTCAAGGCCGGTTCCACCTGCCTTAGAAACCGGAACTGCTGGTTCCGAACAGAAACTTGAACCAGCCCGGAACCGGTGGTTCCAAACCGGAACCATAGGGAAATTAAAAAAAAAAATACCCAGCCCCTAGCTGGCAGGCAGCTGTCGGGTCCGAACCGCTGTTTCGGAACTAGACGAAACTGTGGTTCGGAACAGGAACCGTCCCTGAACTGTCCAAAGGAAGGTTCAGGGCCGGTTCAAGGGGCCACGGAACCGGAATCGCCCGGTTCCTGAACCGTGGCCAGGTCTACCTGGGAGCATAGTTTGAAGCCAACCCCCAACAACCAAAAATGGTCAAGAACCTTGCATTTTTAGCGCAATTCATTTAAACATAAAGGTTGTGAGGATAAAATAATTCCTAGTGTATACTGCAAGTTTGCAACATTACAAGGTTATTTATCCTCTCAACTGTCTCTAGTGATTAAGCTCTGACGTTCTATTCTTTGAGACAAATAGAATTCGGTTAATGCTACTTTTGCTCTTGCCCACCCCCCCTCTGTCGTTGTCATTTTCAAGTGATATATTTCAGGAATCTCGGCGTCAATGCGTTATCAGGGGAGCTTCCCAAGGAACTTGGAATGCTTTCGAATTTGTTATTCCTGTAACTCTCCTGATCCTAAGTCTTCTAATGGATTTGATTTGGTTTCTAAATGAATGACGCCACCTGCCTGTTATAGCTATTTCCTTACAATACTTGAAATTTGTATGCTTAATTCTGGCAACTACAGAGTGTCCATGCTATTTGCAACTGTTTTGGTGCATAAAAGATGTTCACTGGAATCCATTCTTTTGGCTCCTCCATCAAGAAAGGTTACGATGCAAGTACCAAAAAAAGGACACTTCTTTCCATCAAATTTTGTGGTTCTTTTCACGTTCATGGGTCATATGAGAAGAGGAATGTTCACGTTACAGCTCTGTATTCATATGTCTGACAATCTTCGAAGTTTTATATTGCTGATTCTGCTTGGCATGCTTGTGCTCTATATACATCGAGGCCATAGTTTAGTTAAATGTGAAAACGAAGTCTCCTGAACATTGTGTCCATTTCCTTACCAAATAACATAGTCCTATCTCTCAATACTTCAGGAATATAGGAACGAACAACTTCTCCGGTTCTCTGCCTTCGGAGCTCGGGAACTTGACAAAATTGGAGCAGTTGTAGGTCCTTTTACTGATTTTGCCTTCCATGTCTCCCTGTAGCCTCCTAATCTAGAGAGAACAATTTGAATATGATAGTTCCCGTAGAAATTAATTGACAGAAAAGGACAAATACAAAAAAAAAAAAAAAAGCTGGCTGAAGTAAGTTCATGTTTACCTTCTCATGATAAAATCCTTTTTCCAGTTTTAGAGACGGTAATGAGGATTTAAACCTTCTACCTTTTAGAACGGCAGGAATCTTCCTCAATAACTTCTTACATCTCTTTGGCTTTGAGTTATCTCTGGCAATCTTCGATATTATCTCAAAGATGTACAAACAGAGCAAGCTGGATGTGATCAACTCTTCCATGCAGTTACTTTGACAGTACTGGTGTTAGCGGTCCACTTCCGTTGACGTTTGCCAATCTCCGAAACCTTAGACAAGTGTAAGACATTTACTGTATTATTCTTTGAACTTTTGGACTGCGCAATAAAATTTATAGGTAATTCTTGAAGGGAAATGTTTCTTCCGCGTATAGGTGTGCATCGGACAACAAACTCACTGGCCCAATACCAGACTTTATTAGCAATTGGTCAAAGCTTACTTTGTTGTAAGAGAATACCTTGAATTTTCCCCTTTTTTTTTTATGGAAGCCTACCTTTGATTTTGTAATTAATACAATCTTTATTTAAAACTATGGGAGTTTTTTCCCCAGAGAGTTTCCTCCTTGTAATCTGAATTACTGTTTCAGAGTTCTTCTCGGAACTTCATTTGATGGTCCCATCCCATCATCACTTTCAACATTAACATCTCTGGCTGATCTGTGAGTGTTACAACTACTTTATATCTCCATGATGGTATGCATAATGAAAAGCTCACAGTAATCATTTAACCACGATGTAGGAGAATAAGCGGCATAAGTGGGGGCTCTTCACTGGTATTTATCAAGGATATGAAGAATCTTACGACCCTGTAAGATAAAAGGGTTTTAGTGAAGGCTTTGCCTTTTTCACTTTTTGGCAGTTAAGAATTACAATGTAATTTGGCCTTTCCTGTCGTGCAGGATATTGAGGAATAACAACATTTCAGATTCTATTCCATCCACTATTGGAGAGTTCTCAAGCTTAGTTCAGCTGTGAGTGCTCTCTGTTTATTGGTCAGGCTGAAAACATTTGAAGGTTTCTTTTTGGTTTCACTTTTCAACATGTCCAACCTTGGCTTATTCAAGTTCCCAAGGCAATCATGATTGACTAAAAATGAGTGATCGATTGTTAAGATTATGAAAAACCATCATCTAGAAGTCAGAACTCGATATATTTCAATCGAATTCTTCTAGTTGTATCCATGTAAGTCAACTCATTTTTCACTATTTTGAAAGACGGCCATGTATTATTAGCACTAGTTCTGTTATTTAGTTATTTTGTGTTTCTTAAGTTTTCACCTGTCATGACTGGTAAATTATGAGGAGAGCCAGCCAACTCTCAAGTAAACCTCTTTCTTCCTCCAGCCTGCTGGCTGATGATTTCTTACTTGGACATGCCACACATTCTCTCTCGTTCCATCTTCAACTGTTTAAATATCATCTGAACATTTGTTAATATGGTGCCACTTGTAAAGCATCTCACCAACTTCCTCCCTTCATTTTTTTTCCTTTTTCTTTTCTATCAGGGATTTGAGCTTCAACAACTTATATGGACAGATTCCAGATTCTCTTTTTAATCTCAGTTCACTCTCTTTCTTGTAATGTCTCGTATTATCGTTGACATGTCTTATATACTTATGCCTCTTATTGCAGAAAGGTTATTACAATGAAGTTTTGACTTATATCCTGCTTTCTCAGGTTTCTAGGGAATAATCATTTGAATGGTAACCTTCCTGCACAAAAAAGCTCATCTCTTGTCAACATGTAAGTGCAATTAAGTTCTGTTCTATATAGTGCATTGCATGGAGTTATCGACAAGTCTTTCTTTTCCAAATATTGTTAAATTTAGTATTTTCGTGCTCAGATTGGAGACTCTACTTCTGATGATTAGTATCGTGGCCGTGACAGTTTTTTTAAAAAAATTTTAATTGTTTTCCTGAGTCAAAAGGAAAGAAGATACAATGGGGAAGTATATGATGCAGGCTAGTGTTATACTACAATTTATGTGGATACAGTTTTTCTCTCCTAAATATTTGAGACTTAATTATTTAGCCTGCATGTTCATGGGTGTCATGCGTCTACTGTTGAGGAAGGGAATCGGGAGAAGAAGAAAGGATCCTTTTTCTGAAATTTACATCTAATTTCTCTTATTCTGCTGTGTTTGCAGAGATGTGTCATATAATTTTCTAACAGGGAGCTTTCCTTCTTGGGTCAACAGCGAAAGTGACTTAAATCTGTACGTTGCAGCAATGTTTAATTGATTGATTTATGCAACGGCTTAGCACAAATTGACAGCACTCCTCGGCTCCTCAAAAAATGATGTTCCTAGAGAGCATTAACTTTCATTATGTTTTCATAGTAAATGTAAAACAGCAAGTTCTCTTAGTCTTGGTAGCTTTTAATTTATATTCGGCCGAATGATGTGGCTCACAGTGAGATCTTTATTGGCAAAACTTTACAGGAATCTAGTTGGTAACAACTTCACAATAACAAACGCTAATAGCAGGTAATTCTTTCGATTTCTTTCTTCGCTGCTAATTGAATGCTTGCCTAACATAGAAGTAAGTTGTTGGCTCCGTTTAAACTATGTTTCCCGGGTTGGACTACTGCTCTGATTCCTCTGGACGACCTGCATAAGTTCTAGTGCTCAAAATTTCTGTGAATCAATCTGCTAACATAAAAAAGAACATATTTTCTACTACCCAATTTTTTTGCTTACTTGCACCTTTCAAAGTTGTACTATGCGTTCTATTCCCAAGTTAGAAATTCCCACCATATCTCTCAATTTCCCTCATATTTTCAAGATGAACATAAAACTCCTTATAGTACTATGAGACTCATTCCGTTCCACCTCATTTTCCCATGGCAATTGTGACCTTGTACAAACTGCTTCCATAGTTAGGGTGATAGAAACTCGGTCAATTGAAATACAGTAGAAGATAATTGAGTCAGATCTGTCTTTGTCAACCAAATGATTAAATCCTACTCGATTCTATTTCCAAATGGATTTCGTGGAATCTATGCTTCAGCTGATAAATACTCATTTTTCATGAAGTCGTGTTCCTTCAGGATTAAATTGTCTTCAGAGGAACTTCCCTTGCAACCGAGGATCTCCAATTTGTAAGCATAACTATATGCTTCCTCTTATTGTTTCATATAATTGATTTATCATGATACTTTTAAAAGATAACTTCAGCAGTAACTTAGTATTTTAAACGTAGTGTTGCCTATGTTGGTCTTATTATTTTGTGGCAACTACGAGCTGAATATCTTAATTCTGTTAGGCCCTAGTCTGTCTATGGAATACAGGGGGTAAAAGTACATGCAAGGGTTCGCTGATGGAGATGTTGCCAACAATAATGATTTAATGTGCAACATGTTTATAACTATTAGCATAGTCAACTTCAATGCTTTCAAACCAGAGGAGATACATCGAAAGCTGACTATACAAAGGATACCTGGAAATGAAGCTCTGAGACTTAGTTGGAAATTATTATTTAGGAACAATACAATATCGCTAGCCAATTTTAATACCCGAATGCCTTTTGAAGTTCTTCGTGTTTGTTTCTCCAGATTCTAGCTTTGCAATCAAATGTGGTGGTCCACAGATCCAGTCTTCTAGTGGTATTGTGTATGAGAGTGATAATAGCCCTCTTGGTCCAGCTACATTTTATGTGACTGAGACACAGAGATGGGCTGTGAGCAATGGTGGATATTTCACTGATACCAACAATCCGAGCTACATATATACTTCGCAGTCACCATTCACAAACACATTAGATCCAGGACTATATAGGACTGCACGAATCTCCGCTTCATCGTTGCGGTATTATGGACTGGGGCTTAAGAATGGAAACTACACGGTGAGGCTCCAGTTTGCGGAGTCAGCAATCACACAAACCAATTGGGAAAGTTTCGGGAGGCGTATCTTTGATATTTATATACAGGGGAGCATGGTAGCCAAAGATTTTGATATTCAAAAAGAGGCAGGTGGGCTCTCTTTTGCAGCTGTTGAAAAGAATTTTAGTATTACAGTGGCAGAAAATTACGTTGAAATTCATCTCTTCTGGGCCGGGAAAGGGACTTGTTGTGTCCCTTCTCGAGCTACCTTTGGGCCTATGATTTCAGCTATTAGTACTACTCCCAATTCCGTTCCCACCGTCAGCGACAATCCTCCAACTAATAAAAAGAATCGAATGGGAATGCTTGTCGGTTTTACTGCCAGTGTTGCAGTTGTGGGCTTTCTAGCAGTTTTCCTGGTACACTATCTTGTTCAGAGAAGGAAATTGAGACGTGCTTATGAAGATCAAGAGCTATTAGGGATTGATACTAGACCTTACACTTTCAATTACGCAGAACTCAAGGCTGCTACGGATGACTTTAATACCATTAACAAGCTCGGAGAGGGAGGATTTGGCTCTGTTTTCAAGGTAATGTTATTCTGCTCTCAATTCTTAGGCTGCGTTTGGTCATCCAGATAGAACCTGGTCTATTTGACGCACCATTAATGTTCTTACGTTGACAATGAAACATGTAAAAGCTGCTTGCAGCTTCTTCTGATTCCATCATTGATTGAGACTTCAAAAGATAAATTATGCAAAATTATGATAATGCTGTATTTGTTTTACGTAGGGAGAACTCCATGATGGGAGAGTAATTGCGGTGAAGCTACTATCTGTGACTTCAAAGCATGGAAGGAGCCAATTTGTTGCTGAGATTGCTACTATATCTGCTGTGCAGCAGCGTAACCTGGTCAAACTGTATGGATGCTGCATCGAAGGAGAAAAACGGCTTCTTGTTTACGAGTATCTGGAAAACAAGAGCCTCGATCGAGCACTTTTTGGTTTGCATTCTTAAGCTTAATCTGCATCTTGGAAATTTGTCCTCATATTAAATGGATGAGCTATACACTGCAGGGGAAAGAAGTCTGAATCTAAATTGGTCCACCCGTTATGAGATTTGCCTTGGGGTTGCAAGGGGTCTGGGTTACCTCCATGAAGAGTCAAGACTGAGAATCATTCATAGAGATGTGAAGACCAGTAACATTCTGCTGGACTCCAATCTCATTCCTAAGATTTCCGATTTTGGGTTGGCCAAACTCTATGACGATGAAAAGACCCACATAAGCACCCGAGTTGCAGGCACACTGTAAGCGGATAGCAGTGACTATTGGAATTGATTATATCATGAATCTGATCGTGGAGATTAATTGAGCATTTTACTGTCCATGTGCCGCAGTGGATACCTTGCTCCAGAGTATGCGATGAGGGGACATCTTACGGAGAAGACCGATGTATTTGCATTTGGTGTAGTGGCCTTGGAATTGGTAAGTGGAAGGCGCAATTTTGACGAGAGCTTGGGGGAAGAGAAGGCTTATCTTCTGGAATGGGTATGTGATGTTGTGGCTCATTTCCGATCAAGATAGCTTCTTGTGTCTATAGCTTTCTTCCTTTCTTTGCCTCATTTAAACATGTTTCTGCTACAAGGCTTGGAAACTGCACGAGGCCAAACAAGAAATCCAGCTCATCGACCCACTACTTTTGGAATTCGATGAGGAGGAGGTGAAACGAGTGGTCACGCTTGGCCTCCTCTGCACCCAGACATCTCCGGTCCTAAGGCCGAACATGTCTCGTGTGGTCACTATGCTCATGGGAGATGCCGAAGTGAGCCCTGTCATCACGAAGCCAGGATACCTCACTAATTGGAGATACAATGACAACAGGGAGGAGGCTCCGATCTCGGGAAACTCTGGAAGCCCTTCAAAATTGGAATACACACCCACTTCAGGCACTGCAGGCATATCAGTTTCATTCACCAGTGAAGGTAGGTGAATGCAGACAGAGATCATTCTTCCTCGGGTAAAACTGCAAATGTATTTCTCCATTACCATTAATTTGCTGATCACTCTCTCAAATTAGTTTGTAATTGAGAGTTAGATGCATAATTCACATCGTCCCCGCAAGGTGATCGCATTGCTGTTGTATGGAACTGTGTACCATGTTCTACTTAGCATGCACACTTGGTCTTGTCTAATACACATGGAAAGGATCAACTGGTATGATCCTGGCTGTTATAAAACTTGTGGTGTTCTCTTTCAGATGTTTGTTCTTCTATTCAAGGAAATTATTTGATACAAATCCCTAAATATCTAGATATTCTTCTCGCTCCGTCCATTGCCCATTGCTTCGCTCCCTATTGAGACAGTTCTAGTAGGTTCAATTGTTCTCTATCATAGTTCAGGTATTGGGGTAAACGATGATAATCAACGCGGAAGTCCTCTACGTCCTACAAGATTCGTTTCGATAATTGATTTTAGTCTGAATTGTCATTATTTTATCCACTAATTAATATAGTAAACGTAAGATTCATCTAACATGAAAGTTAGACATTCACAAGATTCAAAACTGGGACTTTTGTTCAGAGAAATGGGTGTCTCATCAGTTCAACTAACTCATGTCGATATCAATTTAATGAATTTCTAGATGCTAAATATTATACACTTAAAAATAAAAAAAATTCACATAAATTAACCGATATAGAACACATAATTATATTAATTTATATATAATTTGTTAAACGTCTTTCATCAAATCAACTCAACCGATGTCATTTCTTATGCGCGTGGATTGAATTTTTCAATAAATTCGGAATGAGTCCATATTCATGCATATACATTAACCAATTATAGTCATACTGGTTGGTCTTATCTTGGAATGAGAATTGTCGATAAAGAAAAAGTTAGAACAGAGACAGTTGGCTGAGCGCGTCGTCACAAAGTGATTCCAATTTCTCCTCTTGACTACGTGTACCAAATCCCGGGACTTCACCATCCCATCAACGTCTACGTTTTGACTGCGAAGATTATCACCCTACTCGTGCTGTCAATAGAGGTGGTGTGAGTTTTTTAAAATAATATTTTTAATTTAAATTTTATAAATAGATAAAATTTATGTGTAATTTTATGTCTTAGTAAATTAATCAGATTTGAATTTAAATTAGTCAGATTACATACACAGAAAAAATCACATGAACTAATTTCATATGTATACAAATATATAACCGCTTTGATGTCTTGCTTTTCTTAAATTATTCTAATGACAGCATAAATAATAATTATTTTTAGAATCTATTATTGTACGTGAGGATAAAAGTAGTTGTTCTCACTTTTGAAATTTTAAAAATACATTTGATGATTAAACTAATAATAATGATAAATGAGTGAAATGGTAAAATTAATTTTAAAACTATAACTAACTACCGCTGACTACTATCTAATTTTCTTTTTTCTAATAATATATTTTAATTTTTTATTTATGACTTGAAAAATATTAAAAAAAATATAACATAAAAATTAGAATTTAATAATCAACAGTATAACCATTCCGTGGTTCACGTCCAGTGCTTCAAATTTATTAAGTGAGACTATTTCTTGTACGAGAATTAATATATGTGACAATTAGAAGCTCTCGAGATGATGTTGTGTACAGCAGAGTGTGTTTATTTATTTTTTGCCAGTGTATAAAAAGATACATGGACCTAGAAATAATAAAAGAAATATGAATAAAAGGAGCACAGGAAGTCTCATGAGTGAAATCGAACCCAGAATCTCTTGGTCACTAGACGGGAGCCGTACTAAACTATCTTTCTCCCTACATTTTTAAGTCAACGGAGATATTCAATTTTTTTATTATAAAATTATAAAATTAGGACTTCAAATATACATAAAGAAGAGAAGCTAAAAAAGAGAAAATCTTATTTGTGAATTAAATTAATGATCTCTTAGTCTCAAATGAATAACTCTAAATAAATCCTTTTTTATTCTATATTTGTTTGAATTTTATTGAATAAATAAATGTAAGGTAAGTAGCTACTGGCACGGAGGAGAAAGTCATGGATGTAAAAGGTATATTAGGTATTACAGGGAGAAGAAATTCATGGACGTAAAAGGTATATTATGTATTACGTGACGATGTTTACGTGATATCACACAAGAGTGTGTACGGGTACTGAGTAGACTTGCAATCAGTCGAAAGGTAGGTTTCGGGTAGAAAAATAAGGAATCAATTAAAATAGGTTTTAGTTCCATTAAATGCGATATTCGAAACTGGGACCGGAACCGATATCCAAAGATATTTATATTTATATTGAAAATAAAACATTGAAATACAATCTCTTATCTTAATATTTTATTTTATCACTTTCTTTTCATCTTCAAATCCTCAGTCTCTCTTGATTTATCATTTTCTCAATTTTTGTGATCTAATAATAATCATCATTCTCTTGTGACATCAGTGTTGTCGATCACAAAACCTCTATCCTATTGCATTCAATTGGATATTTTCGATATTTTTTAGGTATCAAGTAAGAAAATTGTTAGATAATTATTCAATTAATCAATTTAAAATTTTTAGTTTTTAATTAATGGAAGAATAAGTTCCAACCGAGTACCTGGAACCTATTGTATAATATAGGTTTCGGGTGGCTCCGATTCTTAAAATCAATAAGGTAGGTTCTTGTTCCAAATTTTAGAAACCAGTCTTAAATAATGTAGGGTCCGGATATCATGAAAAGTCCTTGCACAGTCAAGATGCACTTGTCGAGTAGTATATTCTTATCCATGTATAGCGGCTAGTTCCCACTGCACTAGCTACATGACTTAGCCAGACGTTATTACGCAGATGCAGAGTTACTCCCCTGAGAGCGATCGAGAGGGGAATTTGCAAGGGGGTCCAGCTCTTCCACAGTGAGCTCCAGAGACCATTTGGAGCAAGAAAAGCCTGATCTCGAGCCCCAGTTGTTACCTAGTGAGGTCAAGATAGGGGTGTGCACGAATATAGAATATACCCAGAATCAGTAAGAACTTACCGTATTTGTAGGTTCTGCGTAAATCTCAATGAAAATAGTGTAGGTTCCCAGTGGTGAGTGAATGAACCGGTCGGTTCCGGTTCCAATTCTAGATCTTGCACACATAGTATCTAGAATCGGAATCAGAACTGGAACATTATAAGTTCACGCGATTAATTTTAATCGTTCATAATTTTCTTATTTGAACTCCAATTTATGAACCATTTAAATCATTGTATTTCTAACTGGATGAACTTTTATTTGACATAATAATTATGTATATTTGATAAATTTTTCATGCATAAAGTTTCCTTACAATTTAAAATTAGTAATAAATAGTACTTAAATATAATGCAAATATACTTAAAATTACACATATTTTATAATGATAGAAAAATTATATGAAATAATGATAATTATAATAATTATAAAAAAAATATTGAAGTAATTCATAATTTAGATTAAAAAATAAATAATAAACATGTTCCAATGGGATATCCGGAGCCTATGATATCTTACAGGTTCTGGATAGGATCTAGTTCCAAGATTCAACAAGGTAGTATTCCGAATCCAAAAGTTAGTAATTGGTCTTACACAGGGTAGGGTTCGGATATCATAAAAAAAATATACGATATTCGAACCCAAACATTCCTAGTTCTAGAGACCATTTTGGAGCAAGAGAAGCTTGTCCCCGAGCCCATCTGATTCCCGATTCATCACCACAGTGACCGTGAATTGAAGTATGAAAATACGCAACTTTCTTGGATGCTTTCACTGCAATGGTCTTTGCCCCAGGCTCGGTTGACTAGGTAGGGTAGAATGAACTTTTGTGAGGAGGAGGGATCCTATGAATCCGCCCAATATATTAATTTCCAATTTCTAATTCGTTCCTCGTTCTAGCACTTTGACAAGGTATATGAACCATCCTTTTCCCCTTTGAAAAAAAGGCCCGAAATACACCACATTGGCCTGCTTTTCCGACGTGGGTTTATTGATAAGGTAAGACATATCTTCTCTTTAAGAATGTTGTAAATTTGATTTATATGAATGAAGAAAATTCTTACATGTTGGGAGAGTTTTC
Organism: Lagerstroemia speciosa; assembly: GCA_037672795.1. Lineage (NCBI taxonomy): Eukaryota > Viridiplantae > Streptophyta > Magnoliopsida > Myrtales > Lythraceae > Lagerstroemia > Lagerstroemia speciosa. The sequence continues at coordinate 6,878,901 of CM075304.1, read as the reverse complement.
CCTTGTCAGTGGTTCGACTCGGCTCAAACTTGAATAAGTGGGGGCACATGGACATCCGGATATTGCATATACCGAAAAAGAAAAGTCAGCCGCAGTCATTTGGCTTTCTTTGTGGAATGATGAAATGCTTTGTCGTTGCTCTGTGTGGCTATAACAGATCGCTTCCATCTCATTCTCATAGCAAACACGTCTCTAAGTGTTGAATGCGTCAAGGAGCCGATCCACGAGGCTGAGAAATAGCTATTCATTAGAGGAATCGCTCGAGGTCAAATTAAGAAGATCGGCATGAAGTTTGTAATGAGGGAGACTTACAATCCTAGCAGATGAGCATATGAATTAGAAAAGAAGTTCATCATGATGGTAGTTTCCCCTTATTCTGAAGAAATTGAAGATTGTCACTGCATTGAATCCCTTCTTCAGTATTAATTCCACGCAATTTGTTTTTACAAATATAATAACTGTTTCTGCTTCCGGACCTATAATTTTTCGGAGCGCATAACCCTAAAAGGTATTGAACCATGAGTGAAGTGAGATCGAATCGCAATATTTAAGTCACACTGCGAGGGCTCGTCGGTCGATGATATCATAGGAATCTGCACTGTCGATAAGACGGGGGCTTAAATTCTACCTTATAACAAGGATGACGAATGACGATTGGTATTCGCATTCAAATAAATTAGAATGTGGATGGCAATGTGGAAAGGCTTTCGGAATTCATCAATTCCCACTTCCACCCTTTGAAAATATCTGTGCAGAAGGAGGGAGTTCGCCCGGTCTATGGAATCCTCCACCCCATTTGCTGGCTTTCAGCCGACTTCTCGAAACTCAGATAAATCTGTAAAACTCGAGAGAAAACTCCATACAGTTGATCGATCAGAAGAAATTTATCTTTAATAATTAGATTTATTCAAACTATTAGTAGTCAAAGTCCATTGAATTCGTTCACTATAAGTGATGTAAATGGTAAAAAAAAAGGGGGGGAAGGGACATATAACAGACAAAATTAATAGAAATGATACATACAATTTATACTAATTCTACAATTAGTATATATCTTTTTTTTAAGAACTCAATTTACATTTACTTGTCAAATCAACTCGTTGTCATTCCTCGATAAGTGGATTGAATTTTTTTTTATGTGTACCGTTATGTATTCAGAAGTTTAATTGGTACTAATTAATTTAGTTTGAATTGTGTGAATCACCACCTAAATCAATCTGCTTATGTTCGACATCTCTTCTTTCTTATATATATTTGTACATTTTATCATTTCAAACTACTCATACAAGCATAAACATTCATGTCTATTAATTAAGCATTTATCAATACCCGGAAATTTATAAGATATCTATGGGTAGGTCGCTATAAGTACCGCAAGTTGATAACATGCAAGTGGAAAAAATTGCACCTGCGACTTCATTGACTCGACCTCCATCAGTGTTTAATGTTTCTGTCGAGACGTCCGACAGCGAGGAAGAATATTTTGTATGAACACCGGCATAGGTTCGTGTTCATAAATCTCTTTTCCTTAACCAATTTTTCAGTTTTAAATATTATAAATAAAGAAACATTTGTATTGGGAGAATTTTACCTTTTATTAGGTTAATTTAGTTTGAATCTGAATTAATCAATATCCATTTAATTTTTGATATCATGAACTAATTTCATATATGATATATACATATATCCACTTCGATGTCTTGCATTTCTTAAACTGTTCTAACGACAACCTAAATAATTATTGTTTTTTTGAAATATTTCAAATTTATTAATTGAGATGACTATGTCTGACGAATTTTTAGAATTTTCTTTCTTTTCTTCTATTAACAGTTTCAATTTCGTAATCAAAATTGGTTGGTTGTTACATTCACACTGAAATTGAGATAATATCTTTGAGCTCCTATCTTGGGAAACTCTGTTTAGGCACTGCAGGCATATCAATTTCATTCACTGGTGAAGGAAGGTGAATGCAGATAGAGATCATCCTTCATCGGGTAAAATTGTTCATGCATTTCTCCGTCTGCATTAATTTGCAGACTACTCTCTCGAACCAGTCCATAGTTGAGAATTAGATGCAGAGCTCATACGATCCCAGCAAGGTGATCGTACTGCTATTGTATGGACATGTGTACAGTCTTCTACTTAGCATGCACATGCGGTCTTGTCTAACACACATGGAAAGGATCGACTGCTACGATCCTGGTGGTTACGAAACTTGTGTTGTTCTCTTTCGGATGTTTGTTCTTCGATTCAAGTGAAATTATTTTATATCAAATCCCTAAATATCTAGATATTCTGTTCTTCTCGCTCTGTCCAATATATAGAAAGCATTGCCCATTGCTTTGCTCCCTGTTGAGACAGTTCTTGTACGTTCAATTGTTCTCTGTCATACTTAAGCAAAAAAAAAAAAAAAAAAAGTTCTCTGCCATAGGTCAAGTGTGGGGATGTAGAAAGAAAATGGGAACAATCAACACGGAAGTCCTGTATGTCCTATAATACCACATTTGATAGATGTTTCAATCTAAATAGTCATTGTTTCGTTGAGGACCCTCTAGTTAATGGGATAAACATAAAACTCTCCCAACATAAATTTTAGATATTTATAAGACTCAAAACTGGAACTTTTATTAAGGAAAATGGTATCTTATCAGTTCAACTACCTCATATTGATATTAGTCAATTGAATTTTCGGATATTAAATATTGCACACTTAAAAAGAAAGAAAAATTCACATAAATTAATAGATATAAAAAACATTATTATATTAAATGACATAATTTTTTTAGGTATCTTTTGTCAAATCAACTGAATCGACGTCGTTTCTTAAGGATATTTTCGTATATACTAACCAATTATAGTCTTCTCCGATCAACCCTCTTCAGCCCCTCTGAGGGTGATTGAGATGTAACTTGACCCAGATGCCCTTTTGTACTCTAATTATATTAAGTAAAATCCCAATGTTTACTTTCCTGATGGGAAAAAAAACCAATTATAGTCATACTGATTGGTCTTATCTTGGAATGAGAATTGTCAATATAGGAAAGGGTAAGACAAAAGGGCATCTACAACGTTTATTTCTCGTTACAACGACTTGATTGGCTCCACCATCCATCAACGCTTATTTCTCTGACAGAAATGTTTGACAGTCGGACATGATCACACTAAGCTAAGCTTGTTAATCGGGGCAGTCTAGCCTTTTTTTTTTTCCTGAAATAAAGTTGTGAATTTAAATTTTATGAATGAAAAATTTTATGGTAAGATTTATTTTTTAGTGGATAAGTCAGAATTGAATTTAAATTAGTAAGAGTTATAGGTATATTATTATATGCAAATATTTAAAATGTTAGTTTCTTTTTTTCACTATTATCCTTAATCTAATTTATATACTTGTAACTTGAAAAGGTAGACTTGCATAGTGTAATATTGACTTCTGACAAGTAACTTAATAAATTTCAAATGAATTAAATTTTAATATGTTATAAATAAACGATATAATTATAGTCCACATTCGCATGTTTTCCTTAGGGGCTCTTGTCACATCTCATTATTGGAACTTCCCGTGCTCCTTACATCCACCAAATAAAATGATAATTGGGTATATAATCACCTAATAATAATTTAGAATTTTGGGTCAAAATAAATCTTATAGATCAAATGGATATTTTCAGATATCAATGTATCAAATTTTTTTTATCCTTTTTACTTAATTTTAATCAAATAAATAAATCTCAAGAACCATTTTTACCGAAAAAGAAAATCTCAAGAACCAACTATGCATATATCTCGCAAGCGAAGGGGAGAGGCTCAACTGTCTGGCGGCTAGCTTCTATTGAAAAAGCCTCTCTCTCTCTCTCTCTCTCTAGGCAAAGTTGAGATTCATCATCATCATTAGCGCCTGGGAAGGAATTTGAAGATGAAAGGGATCTGCAGGAGATCCAAAGGCAAACGAGTCTACTCTACAACCTATTGCATCTTCCTTGTCATCCTCGCTCTTGTTCAAGCAGCTCATGCCCAGAGTCAAACTACTCAACCTCCCATTGATCCTTCTGAAGGTCTGTTGTCCTCACTCCTTGGTTTCTTTCTGTTACACACAGACAATACAACCTCGTCGCTTTTTTTTTTTTTTTTTTTTAAATGTTGGATAGAGGCGGAGGCTTTGGCATCTCTATGTCTGAATAAATCATTTCTCTTTATTTTATTCCCACCTACCTAGAGCTAGGAAGATGTGGAGATCCTGTTCACAGGGAGAGACTAATCTGTATATAAAACGCTGGTCATGCATCTTTCTGATATATTAATTAATTATTATCTTGTATTTTATACTATGTAATAGACCCGTTGCATATTAGAATTTTGTCTTCAATGGATTCTTAATTTAGAGGAATTCTTTTTCGAGCCGAGTGCATAGTAATGTAATGAACTTAGCTAATAGTTGTTTAATACATTAATAAAAAAATTCATTTAATTTACCAAATTAAAAAGTAAATATGAATAAAAAAGGCTATACTTTTGAATTCATTTAGTTTACTGATAATATAAAGAATTAAGCTTATTTAATTAAGATATCTTTCGGTCGGCTGACTGCTCCTGTTGGGTGAAGAATTTTTAGGGTAGATTTTGACTTTTTCTACGGTCAGGATGTTCGGTCGTCGGAAGACAGTGAAATATTTTTAATTAGTATGGGGATTTACTCGTAATTTTCCCTTCTTATGGGGTGTAAAACTAATTTTAAAGATGATTTCTACCATTAATGATTGAGATGCAGTGAGTGCTCTGATTACGGTATTCGAAGCATGGGGGATCGGGATCACAGACAACAGCGACATATGTGACAATCCTCTCCTCAAGTGCGACTGCTCCTTCAACAACCGCTCCATCTGCCATATTACATCTCTGTACTCACTCCCTCCCCCGCCATACTCTTTCCATCTGAGTATGTAAATAGGGTTTATGTAGCTGATGGGACTCTCCAACTTAACAGAGAAATGTGTGTGAATATGTTTAGTTTTGAAAGTAATTCGTTAAAAATAGTTTGTTGAAAAATAATTATAGAAATAGCTTTCTTAACTGCATCTTGAAGATGCAGCTTTATTTTTAATGAATCGCACCTTCACTTTTTTTTTAAGAAACATGCGGTTGAGGAGAGGGCTCAACAGTAAATATTTAGCATGTAATATATAATGAACTCGTTTTGTAAATTTCTGTCAGATTTTTATACATAAAATTTTTTTTACAAAATTTTAAGAATAAATTTTACAAGATAAATGTCTAAATGATGATTTATATAACGAATTCTTATATATCATACATTAAGTATTACACTAAATATTAATACATCAAATATCTTATGGACTCCGTCATGTCCATAAGATATGCTGTTGAAATTTATGTTGCATGCGTTACGAACAAAAGTTCATGAAGCTTGAAATCCGTTAATCTTGCAGGAGCGTTTCTGGGATAAGTGGCACCAGTACAATCCCAGATAAGCTATGGAGTCTGACTCACTTGACGACTCTGTATGTTTCTTCCTTTCCGCGATAGCCTGATATTCTGTGCTCCTTGTTTTACTGTACAGTCTCCGTCGTTTTGATTTTGCCCTTTTTGCTTAAATTTGATCGTTCTTTTGATCCTTCACTCAGGAATTTGTGCCAAAATGTTTTGACGGGTCCTCTCTCCCCATCCATTGGCAACCTGACGCTGTTGCAGTACCTGTAAGCATAGTTTGACTATTCTATTCTTTTTTTCCCCAGATAAGTAAAGTCATCTCTCATCAAAATATACAAAATGGACAAGAAACTTGCATTTTTAGCACAATTCATTTAAACATAAAGGTTTTGAGTATAAACTAATTCCTAGTCCACACTGCAAGTTTGTCACTGAAGCTATGCGCAATATTACAAGGCTATTTATCATCTTGATTGACCTCTGACGTTCTATTATTTGAGACAAATAGAATTTGGTTAATGTTACTTTTACTTCAAGCTCTTGCCCCCTCTGTCCTTGTCATGTTTAAGTGATATGTTTCAGGAATCTCGGTGTCAATGCGTTATCAGGGGAGCTTCCCAAGGAACTTGGAATGCTTTCGAATTTGTTATTCCTGTAACTCTCCCGAACCTAAGTCTTCCAATGGATTTGATTTGATTTCTAAATGAATGACGCCACCGGCATATTATAGCTATTTCCTTACAATACTTGAAATTTGTTAGTTTAATTCTGGCAACTATAGAGTGGCCATGCTATTTGCAATTGCTTTGGTAAATAAAAGATGTTCACTGGAAGCCTTTCTTTTGGCTCTTCAATCATGAAAGGTAACCATGCAAGTACCAAAAAAAGGACACTTCTTTCCATCAAATTTTGTGGCTCTTTTCACGTTCTTGGGTCATATGAGAAGAGAAATGTTCAAGTTACAGCTCTGTATTCATATGTCTGACAGTCTTCGAAGTTTTATGTTGCTGATTCTGCTTGGCATGCTTGTACTCTATATACCTCGAGGCCATAGTTTAGTTAAATGTGAAAATGAAGTCTCCTGAACATTGTGTCCATTTCCTTACCAAATAACATAGTCTTATCTCTCAATACTTCAGGAATATTGGAACGAACAACTTCTCCGGTTCTTTGCCATTGGAGCTTGGGAACTTGACAAAATTGGAGCTGTTGTAGGTCCTTTTACTGATTCTGCTTTCCATATCTCCCTGTCGCCTCCTAATCTAGAGAAAAAAATTTGAATATGACATTTCTCGTAGAAATTAATCAACAGAAAATGACAAATACAAAAAAAGAAAAGGAGGCTGAAGTAAGTTCATGTTTACCTTCTCATGACAAAATCCGTTTTCCCAGTTTTAGAGACGGTAATGAGGATTTAAACCTTCTACTTTTTAGAACGGCAGGAATCTTCCTCAATAACTTCTTACATCTCTTCGGCTTTGAGTTATCTCTGGCAATGTACAAACGCAGCAAGATGGATGTGATCAAACTCTTCCATGCAGTTACTTTGACAGTACTGGTGTTAGAGGTCCACTTCCTACGACATTTGCCAATCTCCGAAACCTTAAAAAAGTGTAGGACATTTCTACTGCATTATTTTTTGAACTTTTGGACTGCGCAAGAAAATTTATAGGTAATTCTTGAAGGGGAATGTTTCTTCCGCGTATAGGTGGGCATCGGACAACGAACTCACTGGCCCAATACCAGACTTTATTGGCAGTTGGTCAAAGCTTACTGAGTTGTAAGAGAATAACTTGAATTTTCCCTTTTTCTGGTTAAGCCTGATTATGGAAGCCTACCTTTGATTTTGTAACTAATACAATCTTTTTTTAAAATTGTGGGAGTTTTTTCCCCAGACATACCTTTTACTCATATTTATATTGTTTCCTACTTGTAATCTGAATTCCTGTTTCAGAGGGCTTCACGGAACTTCATTTGATGGTCCCATCCCATCATCACTTTCAACATTAACATCTCTGGCTGATCTGTGAGTGTTACAGCTATTTTATATCTCGATGATGTTACATATAATGAAAAGCTCATAGTAATCATTTAACCACGATGTAGGAGAATAAGCAGCCTATCGAGTGGGGGCTCTTCACTGGCATTTATAAAGGATATGAAGAATCTTACGACCTTGTAAGTAAAAGGGTTTTAGATTCTGGTGAAGGCTTTGCCTTTTTCATTTTTTGGCAGTTAAGAATTACAATGTAATTTGTCCTTTCCTGTCAGTGCAGGATATTGAGGAATAACAACATTTCAGATTCTATTCCATCCATTATCGGAGAGTACTCTAGCTTAGCTCAGCTGTAAATGCTCTCTGTTTATTGGTCACTCTAAAAACATTTGAAGGTTTCTTTTTGGGTTCACTTTTCGACATGTCCAACCTTGGCTTATTCAAGTTCCCAGGGCAATCACGATTGACTCAAAATGAGTGATCTATTGTTAAGATTATGAAAAACCATCATCCAGAAGTCAGAACTCGATATATTTCAATCAAATTCTTCTAGTTGTATCCATGTAAGTCAACTCCGTTTTCACCGGTCTAAAAGATGGCCAGATATTCTTAGCACTGGTTCTGTTATTTAGTTATTTTGTCTTTCTTGAGTTTTGACCTGTCGCGACTAGTAAATTATGAGGAGAGCCAGGCAGCTCTCAAGTAAACTGCTTTCTTCCTCCAGCTTGTCGGCTGATGATTTCTTACTTGGACATGCCACACATTCTCTCGCGTTCCATCTTCAATTGTTTAAATATCATGTGAACATTCGTCAATATGGTTCTACTTGTAAAGCATCTCACCACCTTCCCCTTTCATCTTTTTCCTTTTTCTTTTCTGTCAGGGATTTGAGCTTCAACAACTTATATGGACAGATTCCATATTCTCTCTTTAATCTGAGTTCACTCTCTGTCTTGTAATGTCTCGTATTATCTTTGACATGCCTTATATAACTGTGCCTCTTACTGCAGAAAGGTTATTACGGTGAAGTTTTAACTTATATCCTCCTTTCTCAGGTTTCTAGGGAATAATAGTTTGAATGGTAACCTTCCTGCACAGAAAAGCTCATCTCTTGTCACCATGTAAGTGCGATTAATTTTTGTTCTATATAGTGCATTGCATGGAGTTATCAACCAGCCTTTCTTTTCCAAATATTGTTAAATTTAGTATTTTCAAGCTCAGATTGGAAACTCTACTTCTGATGATTAGTATCGTGGCTGTGACATTTTTTTACGTTTTTTTAATAAAAACTTTAATTGCTTTCCTGAGTCAAAAGGAAAGAAGATATACAATGGGGAAGTGTATGATGCAGGCTAGTGTTATACTAGAATTTTTGTGGATACAGTTTTTCTCTCCTAAATATTTGAGACTTAATTATTTAGCCTGCATGTCCACGGGTATCATGTGTCTACTGTTGAGGAAGGGAATCGGGAGAAGAAGAAAGGATCCTTTTTTTGAAATTTACATCTAATTTTTCCTATTCTGCTGTGTGTGCAAAGACGTTTCATATAATTTTCTATCAGGGAGCTTTCCTTCTTGGGTCAACAATGCACGTAACTTAAATCTGTACGTTCCAGCAATGTTTAATTGATTGATTTATGCAACGGCTTAACACAAATTGACATCACTTCTTGGCTCCTTGAAAAAGAAATGATGTTCCTAGAGAGCATTAACTTTCATTATGTTTTCATAGTAAATGTAAAACAGCAAGTTCTCTTAGTCTTGGTAGCTTTTAATCTATATTCAGCCGAATGATGTGGCTCACAATGAGACCTTTCTTGGCAAAACTTTGCAGGAATCTGGTTGGTAACAACTTCACAATAACAAACGCTAACAGCAGGTAATTCTTTTGATTTCTTTCTTTGCTGCTAATTGAATGCTTACCTAACATAGAGGTAAGTTGTTGGCTCAGATTACTCTTGACAACCTGCATAAGTTCTAGTGCTCAATAAAAATAGAATGAAATTGAACCAGAATTTTATCCTTGCACTCCAATTTTTTTTGTTTACTTGCACTTTTGAAAGTTGTACTATGCGTTCCATTCCCAAGTTAGAAATTCCCACCATATCTCTCAATTTCCCTCATATTTTCAAGATGAATATAGAACTCCTTATAGTACTATGAGACTCATTCCATTCCACCTCATTTTCCCATGGCAGTTGTCACCTTGTACAAATTGCTTCCATACTTAGGATGATAGAAACTCAGTCAATTGAAATACAGTAGAAGATAATTGAGTCAGATTTTTCTTTGTCAACTATGTGATTAAATCCTACTCCATTCTATTTCTAAAATGATTTCGTGGAATCTATGCTTCAACTGATAAATACTCATTTTTCATGAAGTGGTCTTCCTTCAGGATTAAGTTGTCTTCAGAGGAACTTTCCTTGCAATCGAGGATCCCCAATTTGTACGCATAACTCTATGCTTCCTCTTACTCTTTCATAAAATTGATTTATCATGATGCTTTTAAAAGATAACTTCAGGAGTAACTTAGTATTTTAAACATAGTGTTGCCTATGCTGGTCTTATTATTTTGTGGTAAATACGAGTTGAATATCTTAAAATATGTCCTCTATTAGGCCCTTGTCTCTCTATGGAATACAAGGGTTGAAAGTAAATGCAACGGTTTGCTGATGGAGATGTTGCAAACAATAATTATTTAATGTGCAACATGTTCATATCTATTAGCTTTGTCAACTTCAATGCCTCAAACCAGAGGAGATACATAGGAAAGCCAAATATACAAAGGACACCTGGAAATGAAGCTCCGGGACTTAGCTGGAAATCTTTATACACTAATAATACACTTTCAGCGGCTAATTTTAATACCTGAATGCCTTTTGAAGTTCTTCGCGTTTATTTCTCCAGATTCTAGCTTTGCAATCAAATGTGGTGGTCCATAGATCCAGTCTTCCAGTGGTATTGTGTATGAGAGAGAGAGTAACACTTTTGGTCCGGCTACATATTATGTGACTGATACAGAGAGATGGGCTGTGAGCAATGGAGGATATTTCACTGATAGCAAGAATCCCAGCTACATATATACTTCGCGATCGCAATTCACAAACACATTAGACTCGGAACTATATCAGGCAGCACGAATCTCTGCTTCATCTTTGCGGTACTGTGGCTTGGGGCTCGAGAATGGGAACTACACCGTGAGCCTCCAATTTGCAGAGTCAGCAATCACAAACAACAATTGGCAAAGCATTGGGAGGCGTGTCTTTGATATTTACATACAGGGGAATAGGGTAGCCAAGGATTTTAATATTCGAGAAGAGGCAGGAGGGTTCTCTCTTAGAGCTGTTGTAAAGAGTTTTAATGTTTCAGTGACAAAAAACTACCTTGAAATTCATCTCTTCTGGGCTGGGAAAGGGACTTGTTTTGTCCCTGTTCAAGCTACATATGGGCCTATGATTTCAGCTATTGTTACTACTCCGAATGTCATTCCCACTGTTAGCAACAATCCTCCAGCAACCAATAAGAAGAATCAAATGGGAATGCTTGCCAGTGTTGCTGCCAGTGTTGCAGTTGTGGGCTTTCTAGCAGTTTTCTTGGTACTTTGTCTTGTTCAGAGAAGGAAATTGAGACGTTCTTATGAAGATCAAGAACTATTAGGGGTTGATACTAGACCTTACACTTTCAGTTATGCAGAACTCAAGGCTGCTAGAATGACTTTAATCCTATTAACAAGCTCGGAGAGGGAGGATTTGGCTCGGTTTTCAAGGTAATGTTATCTTGCTCTCAACTCTTAGGCTGCCTTTGGTCACCCAGATAGAATCTGGTCTATTTGACGCACCGTTAATGTTCTTAGGTTGACAGCGAAACACGTAAAAGTTGCTTGCAGCTTCCTCTGATTCCATAGTTGATTGAGAGTTGAAATGCTAAATCATGTAAAATTTTGATAATGTTGTATTTGTTTTAAGTAGGGAGAACTCCATGATGGGAGATTAATTGCTGTGAAGCTACTATCTGTGATTTCAAAGCATGGAAGGGGCCGATTTGTTGCTGAGATTGCCACTATATCTGCTGTGCAACAGCGTAACCTAGTTAAATTGTATGGATGTTGCATCGAAGGAGAAAAATGGCTTCTTGTTTATGAGTATTAGGAAAACAAGAGCCTCGATCTAGCACTTTTTGGTTCGCATTCTTAAGCTTAATCTGCATCTTGGAAATTTTTCCTCATATTAAATGGCAACTGTGAATTGACAAGCTCTACACTGCAGGGGAAAGAAGTCTGAATCTAAATTGGTCCACCCGTTATGAGATTTGCCTTGGGGTTGCAAGGGGTCTGGCTTACCTCCATGAAGAGTCAAGACTGAGAATCATTCATAGAGATGTGAAGACCAGTAACATTCTGCTCAACTCCAATCTCATTCCTAAAATTTCTGATTTTGGGTTGGCCAAACTCTATGATGATGAAAAGACCCACATAAGCACCCGAGTTGTAGGCACACTGTAAGCAGATAGCAGTGACTATTGGAATTGATTATATCATGAATCTGATCATGGAGATTAATTGAGCATTTTATTGTCTATGTACTGCAGTGGATACCTTGCTCCAGAGTACGCGATGAGGGGACACCTTACAGAGAAGACCGATGTATTTGCATTTGGTGTAGTGGCCTTGGAATTGGTAAGTGGAAGGCACAATTTTGACGAGAGCTTGGGGGAGGAGAAGGCTTATCTTCTGGAATGGGTATGTGGTGTTGTAGCTCATTTCCGATCAAAATAGCTTCTCATGTCTATAGCTTTGTTCCTTCTTTTGCTAAACATGTTTCTGCTACAAGGCTTGGAAGCTGCACGAGGCCAGAGAAGAAATCCAGCTCATTGACCCACTACTTTTGGAATTCGATGAGGAGGAGGTGAAACGAGTGGTCACGCTTGGCCTCCTCTGCACTCAGACATCTCCGGTCTTGAGGCCGAACATGTCCCGTGTGGTCACTATGCTCATGGGAGATGCCGAAGTGAGCCGTGTCATCACGAAGCCAGGATACCTCACTAATTGGAGATACAACGACAACAGGGAGGAGGCTCCTATCTCGGGAAACTCTGGAAGCCCTTCGAAATTGGAATACACACCCACTTCAGGTACTGCAGGCATATCAATTTCATTCACCAGTGAAGGTAGGTGAATGCAGACAGAGATCATCCTTCATCAGGTAAAACTGCGAATGTATATCTCCGTCGCCATTAATTTGCAGACTACGCTCTCGAACCAGTCCGTAGTTGAGAATTGGATACAGAACTCGCCCGATCCCAGCAAGGTGATCGTATTGCTGTTGTATGGAATTGTGTACCGTCTTCTACTGAGCATGCACACGCAGTCTTGTCTTCTCTTTTGGATGTTTGTTCTTCAATTCAACCGAAATTATTTGATATCAAATCCCTGAATATCTGGATATTCTTCTCTATATGTCCAATATATAGAAAGCATTGCCCATTGCGTTGCTCGCTATTGGGACAATTCTTGTATGTTCAATTGTTCTCTGTAATACTTCAAGTATTGGGATGTAGAAAGAAAACGGTGGCAATCAACACAGAAGTCCTGTATGTCCTATAATATCATATTGTATTGATGTTTCAATATGAATAGTCATTGTTTCGTTGACGGCCTCTAGTTAGTGGAGTAAACGTAAAACTCTTTCAACATGAATTTGACAAATTTACAAGACTCAAAACTGAAATTTTATTAAGGGAAGCGGTATCTTATCAGTTCAAAGTGATATCTTATAAGTTCAATCACCGTATTAGTCCATTGAATTTTTTTAACACTAAATATTGCACACTTTAAAACAGAAGAAAAAATTTCACACAAATTAATAGATGTAAAACACATTATTATATTAACTTATATAATTTTTTAAGTATCTTTGTCAAATCAACTCAATCGATGCTGCTTTTTACACGTGTAGATTGAATTTTTGAATAAGGTTGGAATGAGTTCATATTATAAATATATTTACGTATATACATTAAACAACTATAGTCACATTGATTGGTCTTATCTTGGAATGAGAATTGTCCATAACGGAAAAGGTAAAACGAAGAGACTTGGCTGAGCCTGTCGTCAAAGACTGAATCCAATTTCTTTTTTCCCTTTTTTTTATGAAGGGGAGATTTATTGAATACCAACCATAAGCAAATAGTTTTAGGATCAGTTAATTATAGGACGAGAATAATACCAATTGTAATATATTATTCTCTTTGGATATATAGCAAGATAGTAAGAATTTTTTTTCTTTGCACCACGAAATATTCCTGGGCTAGCTGAAGAGCACTCCGAGACTAATTTACGGTTGGGGTGAGATCCCTAAAAAAATTTCTACCGACCTCTCACATGAGATTCGATACTGGGATCACTTATTTAGGAGTTTAGTGAGAGAACTATTAGACCGATTTTAAATTGATAAGTTTGTAACAATTAAAAAGGCAAATTGCACCGTTCCCCACGCCAACGAGGCAATATATGTAAGGCAAGTTGATAAGTTTTAGGTGCGGCAAGCTGCCCCGCTGGCGACGCTATTTCCTTGTTACTGCGACTTGATTGGCTTCACCGTTCATCAACGTTTATTATTCTGTCAGAAATGTTTGACGGCGAACATGATCACATTAACCTTGTTAGTCGATGTGGTTTATATTTTTTTTTCCTTGAAATAAAGTTTTAAATTCAAATTTTATAAATAAAAAAATTTATGTTAAGATTTACCTCTTAGTGAATTAGTCAGATTCGAATTTAAATTAGTTAAAGTTATACTTATATTATTATATGTAAATATTTAAAATGTTAGTTTCTTTTTTTTATTTTTTACTATTATTCATAATCTAATTTATATATTAAAATTTATGATGTATATTTGCATATAAATCATTCAAATTAAGAGTAAAATAGTAATTTCAATCATTTTCATTAACTTCATAACTCTAATATTAATGGTAAAAACCTTTCATTAACCATTCAAATTTTCTTGTATCACTTTATATCTATAATTTCAATTGTAAAAATTTGCTTTTTTTTAATGAATAATTTGAAATTATAACTTTAAAAAGTAAACTTGACATAGTATAGTAACCACTTTTAACAAGTAAGTTAATAAATTTCAAATGGATTAAATTGCAAAACTTTATATATAAACAATCTAATTATACCTCACATTTGCTTGTTTCCTTAAAGGTTCTTGTTTAGATCTCACTACTGGGACTTCCTTTTTTTTTTTTTTTTTGCATCACGTAGTATTCCCGGGCCAGCCGAAGCGCACCTCAAGACTAATCTGCGATCGGGCCGGGATCCCTGGGAAAATTTCCGTCGACCCTCCCAACCTACGATTCAATCATGGGATCACCCATTTGGGGGCCTAGTGAGGGAACCACTAGGCCAACCCCAAGTTGGTTACTGGGACTTCCTTTACTCCTTACATCCACCAAACAAAATGATAATTAAGTATATAATCACCTAATAATAATCACATCTGTCTTCTCATACTCGATTATTACCAAGCCAAAGCCACAACCACAACACGCTTTCCCTTACCCGACCATCAGGTCGCAACTTCTGAGCTTCCTAAGACCACAATGTAACCACAATTTTATTTAAATTTCAAGATTATCTGAAACGACTGTACCTCTATTATGTCTTTCTCTAGTTCGATTGGTCTTCCAAATTAAAAGGATAAAATAGTCAAATTAATTTTTTTATCCTCCAAATGCTTTATCTACTAATAATATCCAAATGAATGATTTGAAGAAATAAGTTATCCCTTCAAATTTCTCAATTCAAATATAGTGTAAATATCTAGATATTCTTTTCTTCTCACTCATTCCAATATATAGAAAGCATTGCCCATTGCTTTACTCCCTATTGGGACAGCTCTTGTACTGTCATAGTTCAAGCATTGGGATGTAGAAAGAAAACGGTGACAATCAACACGGAAGCTCTGTACATCCTATGATATCAGATTCGATACATGTTTCAGTCTGAATAGTCATTATTTCATTGATGGCCTTCTAGTTAATCGAGTAAATATAAAACTCTTCCAATATGATTCTAGATATTCATAAGGCTCAAAATTGAAACTTTTATTAAGGAAAAGTGGTATCTTATCAATTCAACCACCTCACACTGATATTGGTCAATTGAATTATCGGATACTAAATATTGCACACTTAAAAAACAAGAAGAAAAATTCACACAATTAACAAATATAAAGCACATTATTATATTAATTTACATATTTTTTAAATATCTTTTGTCAAATCAACTCAACCAACATGGTTTCTTACGCACGTCGACTGAATTTTTCAATAAGGTGGGGACGAGTTCATATTATAAGGATATTTCCGTATATACTAACCAGTTATAGTCATCTCCGATCAACCCTCCAGTCCTTCTGAGGAAGATTGAGATGTAACTTGACCCAGATGCCCTTTTGTACTCTAATTAATTACATTAAGTAAAATGGCAATGTTTACTTTCATGAGGGAAAAAGAAAAAAAACCAATTATAGTCACATTGATTGGTCTTATCTTGGAATGAGAATTATCAATATAGGAAAGGGTAAGACAAAGACACTTGGCTGAGCATATCATCGCAAAGTGATTGCAATTTCTTCTCGACTACGTGCACCAAGTCCCAAAATCTCTATGTCACGAGACGAATGACAGTAAACCAAAAAAAGCAATCAAAATCGAGACTTGTAGGTCATATTACGGGAATCATACCAATTGTATCGAATTATTTTCTTCGGAGGTGCAGTAAGTTGGTAAGAATTAAAAAGGACAAATTGCACCGCTCTACACGCCTGCCAACCAGGCCATATATGTACAACAAATTCGTAAAGACTTAAGTCTCGCCCCGCTGCCAACGCTACTTCCTTGTTACAGCGACTTGATTGGCTCCACTCCACCATCCATCAACGTTTATTTCCCTGTCAGAAATGTTTGACAGCAGGCATGATCACATTAACCTTGTTAATCGGGGCGGTTTACCTTTTTTTTTTCTCCTTGAAATAACGTTGTGAATTCAAATTTTATAAACGAAAAAATTTATGTTAAGATTTATTTTTAGTGGATCAGTTAAACTTGAATTTAAATTAGTTAGAGTTGTATTTATATTATTATATTTAAATATTTAAAATGTTAGTTTTTTTTTTTTCACTATTGTCCTTAATCTATTTATATATTAAAATTTATGATATATATTGTCATATAAAATCATCTTGATTAATAGTAAAAACGTAATTTCAGTCATTTTCATTCACTTCATATCTACATTGTTAATAGTAAAAATATTTTATTAACTGCTCAAATTTTTCCATATCAGTTCATATCTATAATTAGTCCACAAATTGTAAATCGCCAATACTTGAGGACCTCAATTTCAAATTGCATCAATTTAGTCCAGAAATTTCCATTCCATCTAACACTTCGGTCCTTCCATCACTTTGATTTAACAGGAATCTAACATGGCATCCGATTTGGCAAACAAATGCCGATGTGGCAGTGCCACGTCAGCCAAACACAAAATAATAATCTAACATTTTAGTCCCTGAGTATTTTACATTCTAACATTTAAGGACATATAAATTTTTTTGTAACTAAAGTTCGTAAAATTAACATTTTATCTAAGTGTTAGATGGTTAAATATTCATGAATTAAAGTTCATCAATTCATATTTTATCTAAAATTTTGATCCAGTTTTCAATATTTTTAAATAAAATCCAATATGATACTAACATTGTACTAGCTATTTGCAATTCTATGTCATTTTAACATGAGTGTCAGTGTTGCAAGCACGCTTTATTTTACTACTTGAATTCTTTAAATATTCAAAGTTCACTCTTACTATTCTCTCATACAGTTATCTTTGATTATTTCATAGTAATTGTGAAACAGTAATTTTCTCTCAGTGGCTTTTAGTATTCAGTCAACAATGATGTGGCTTGCAGTGACACCCTTATTGGCTGAACTTTGCAGGAATCTAGTTGGTAACAACTTCACAATAACAAATACTAACAGCAGGTAATTCTTCTGATACCTCTCTTTGCTGCTAATACTTGCTTACATATCATAGAGGTAACCTTTTGGCTCCATTTTAACTATGTTTCCGGGGCCGGGCTACTGCACTGATTTATTTTTGGATGGCCTCCTTAGGTCGTCCAGTGCTGGCACTAAGTCAAGAAAGTAACAGCTGTACATCACTTTTTAAGAGGTTATTGCCCCTGTTCAGTGAACTACCGAAATTGTAACTTGAAGCCAAAATAAATAAATAAATAAATAAGATAAAAATCTGTGTGCTAGTTTTTCAAAGTGACTTTTTCATGTTATACTAACTTATTTAAATGTTGTTCTTTTCCATCTGCATATTTTGCAGTGAATCAGAATTTCTAGTCTCCAGATAATTTATATTAATTCTCTTCGCAGTCATGAGAGCAAATGAAAACTCTTGTAAGAGACTACAGTCCTCAACTTCATTATTGTTAATTAGCAACATGTCAACTTTTCTGTGAATCTATCCGTTAAATGCAAGTCTGCTAGCATAAATAAATAAATAGATACAATATTTTCTTCAAGCCTAGTTCCTCCAAGGGAAAAATTGAACAGGTGTTGATGATATAAAATCTCTTAGGTTATGTAGGCACATATAAATGGAATGAAACTGAATGAGCTTTTTTATCGTTATATTTCTTTTTTTTTTTTTGGCTGCTTGCACTTTTGGAAGTTGTGATGCCCGTTTTGTTCTCAAGTTAGAGAATGCCCATTCTAACATATTTCTCAATAACACTCCCTCATCTTTTCAAGATGGTCAAAAAGGTTTTTCATAATGCTATGGAACTCATTCTGTTCCATTCCACCTCATTGTCCCACACCAAACTCGACCTTATATAAATTGCTTCTAGAGTTAGGATGATGGAAAGACCTTAGTCAATTTAAATGAAGTAGAAGATAATCAATTCAGATTTTTTTTGTTACCAAGTGGCTAAATCCTACCGTTTTGATTCTATTTTAAGATTGGTTTCGTGGAATCCATTCTCAAAGCCATCGTCTTCAACTGATCAATTTTCTCATTTTTTGTGAAGCCGTCTTCCTTCAGGGTTAAATTGTCTTCAGAGGAGCTTTCCTTGCCCTCGAGGATCTCCAATTTGTAAGTGTAGCTATATGCTTTCTCTATTCTTTCATGTAATTGATTTTAGCATGGTACTTCTAGAAGAAAACTGTCACGACCCGAAAATTCGGCAGAATTTCCCCTAAAACTTGGATATCCCAAAATCAGAAAAACAAATACATGTAAAATAACATCAGAAAATCTCCAACATAACTATTATAAAACTGTACCACAATTTCCGGGTCGTAACGTACCTTTACAAAACCATAAACATTAAAATTAACTTCTATATACTACGGAATTCAGCTAACCAAAATCTCACGTCGATCCCCGCTAACTAACTCTGTTCGCCGTGTTCGTCAAGCTGACTTCAACTTTATCTGTAAAGATTTATATATAAAAGGGGTGAGACAACTCTCAGTGAGCAAATTATTCCAAAATAAAATAACTTCTATATATTAAACATTTAAATATTTTGGTTACATAATTTGCACTTATCGGTACGTGGATGCACATATATCGTAGAATTCCTCATATTTTTGTCCTGCATGTACTTGCAGACATATATATACACATATCTATATACATAATGTCTCTTACCAATACTCATGAGTACACGTACAAGAATCCAATACAAACAATAAGTAGCCATAGGGCCGCATTAACCTCGCGGAGAGTTATGACGGTACCGTGAACGGTCGTCCGTTTTATAATCCGCCGGATCAGCGGTCGGTCGTCCATTTTATACCCCGCCGGATCAGCGGTCGGTCGCCCATTTTGTATCCCGCCGGATCAGCGGCACTACACCCATGGCCACATCAACCAATCAATCATAACTCATTTCAATAACTATAATTCATCATTTTCAAATCCTATTATTACAATGGTCATGTATTATGATTGATATATATATACACACACATATTACTAATTATTTTCCATATCTTTCCTCTCCACATATATATATATACACATCATAGTTTCTTACTCACCAGTTCAATCTATATATATCTAGAAATTTCAACATCTCATAACGATTATACTAATATAAGAGTGACATAGCATATTTAATATATAGTTCTATAGCACATTTAACATATAGTTCCATTTCATAATGGAATAAAATACTCACCACCCCTTCGAGAAATTCCATTGCTAAGCTGAATATCCAACATATCTAGTTTCGGCCTCCGGAGTTCCTATAATATCATTCACAACAAATTAAAATACATCATACATATTTATATCGAAAATGATTCCAAAAATTATTTTAGGACATTATCCATTTTACTTGTATTGGCTCCGTACATATTTATATCGAAAAGGATCCCAAAAATTATTCTAGGATGTTATTCATCGTATTTTTATTGATCGTATGACTTTCACCTATCATGTTAAAATTCATGGGGATGTGTCATTCTAATTAAATCCTACAAAGTTATATATATAACATTGAGTAATATAATTTATTTGATTCGAATTGAACCCCAAATGCATTCCACTCCTTCACAATTTCCTCGTCCGCTCTCTGTGCTTTCACCCAAAATCTCCTTTCTCTCTTTTTTTTTTTCCGTAACAATCTTGATATATATACACGGATGAATCTAATCCGTTCTATAATAATCAATCATATTTCTTTCACATATCCTATTAACTGTATTTTTATACCCAAATCATACCAACAATAATATCCTATCATGTAATAAAATCTACTAAACTTAAAATAGATATTATTTACATCATATTTCTTACCTTCTTCTCCGTGCTCTTCGTCTCCGTTCCTCCTTCTCTCTCTATGTCTTACGCTCTGTTCGGTGAATTTTGGGTGAAAGGTACCAGAATGCCAAAAATAAAAGAATGAGAGGATATATATGTGGGGTTGTCAGGTCGGTGGAGCAGAGCCTTTTTTTTTTTTTTTTGGCTAGTGGGCTTTCACAATCTTAATGGGCTTGTCTATTGGGTTTTATGGCCAGCCCAGTCCATGGGCTCACAATTCTTCCCCACTAATTAAAATTTCGTCCCCGAAATTTCTTACACGCACTAAAAGATAAAAACAGTCGAGGTTCAGGGCATACTCAAGTTCTCATATACTCCTTCTTTCACTTGCATGGATCGCGATGCTTCCGCTACACCACTCTGATAATCAGTCTGACTCTATCATAGTCTATCAAATAGAACTTGCTGATCACCCACTTCTTGAAATGTAAAACTGAATACCAGATGGCGGGACATATAGATCAAATAAAGAAATTATTATCTTCCCACTGATATTAGATGCAAAGATCCTGAATAATTCCAACTGACTGGAGTCTAATATAGATGTATATATAGAACATAAAAATCCTCAATGAACTCCCATAATAACATGAAGTCTGAAAATACTCAACCCAATATATTTTTGAGCCATGTTTATGTTATCTTCCACACTCCAAATACCAAATATGAGACTCATAATAAACTCCCATTGAAATAATAAGGCCAAGGAAAATAGTTGCTGCAATATTGTTGAAGGCTTGCTTCTATCATCTTTTGTACTTGTCACTATAAGATACGAAATCCAAGAACAGGAACAACAATGGAAATAGACAATCACCCTTCGATGCAAAATATCTATGTGAAATAGCACCTCTCTCAAATACCTCGCTAAATACCTCATGATGTAGCATAACTTCCCAACTTGTTACAGATGTAAAAGAACCAATTCTAGAAATAATCCACCAAATGTCAATAAATGTAGAAGAAGGTCTCGTGCATGGATTAGCCCACAAATCACATGTGTCTTTCATGCAATTCTCCATCAGGATAATCCCAACATTTTTCTCTCGTACACTGAATTCATCACATAAATAGTGATAATGTCCTCATAATGGGCTCCATTACTTGCATCTCTAGTCTGAATATAGGAAAAACAATTCTTCTTTGATATCGAGGCAATTCAGATAACTTCTCAAACATTTCAAGAATAGCTGTCAATGCCAATACAGAGGAAGGCCACGGATACAGAAAACCACCAACTAAATTAATTCATCATGTCTGAGAATATTTCTTTGCTTCGAAAATCTGCTTGAGGGGCCGTGATATTGAACCTGAAAATCTCGACTTTTATGGGAACTTGAGTTGCCTCTGAACACCCCATATTCATAAACTATGTGTCATGTAAAACGATGTCATATCTAATTTCTACAATATCAGCAGGCTTTTGGTCAAATTGACTTGTATGGTATGCGGCACCACTATTCATATCTTAATAATAAATCAAATTCTTATTTTATTCCACTGTTTTTATAAACTAAAGGAGCTAGGTCCACCATATGTCAAGTATCAAGTTTTACATCCCTTAAATAAGATCAGACCAAATTATAAATAATTACTTTAGTTTTCCGCCACTCATCACTTAAACGACTATTTCAGTAGAAAGTACTATATGTGTATATTTAATTAAATATATCGGTAATACTACACCTCCCCATCCTTATATTCAACAATTACACAAGTAGGAAGCGAAATTACAATAATTATTAAATAATCTTATTGCTCACCCCGAATAATAGATGTAATGTAATCCAAAATAATCTCAATTGGTTAAAATCATTACCATGTTTTAATATCTCGTTTCCATTACCGACTTATATATTAAATTTATTAAATATCCCCTGATAATTTACCCGCTTATCCTACATATTTATTGTAAATAATGACTCACCTATCTCAAGAAACGAATTATTACTCAGCCTATGTTACACTAATAAATTCATTAGCTCCATTAAGTAATGTGATCATAGTAAATGAGAATTATATAATTTCTTCATGTCCATTTAAGAACACAATAACATTTATATAATTTACTACTCATGGTTCTTCATTTATATTCTCAACAAGAACATAATATATTTTACAAATGCACTTTCCAATTCCATCTCTGTTGTTTTTTTTTTTCCGCTATTTAGACTTTATGATCACATAGATATACGCAATATGCAAAATCATCTCAATATTAATAATTATAACTCAACATATATCAGACATAGTTTTTTTTTTCTCCATCTTATTTCACTTTGATTCATACTATATATGTATACTTTTTACTTATACAGTACGCATAACATAAGAAAAATTATTATTCAATTTACTTTAACTACTGTAACTAACATCCATTACACATTGTCTTCTGCCAAATTATCAAGTTAAAATGATGACTCACTAATTTAGTTGATTCCCTTCATTGAAGAACTTGCCAACCATGTAATTTAGCACTTTAACTCTCTAAACAGCAAGGCACAATATATCTTACATCTATTCAACATAATAATAATATAAATCTTAACTCAAAACTATCAAACTCTCTCTTAAAATCTATCGGGGATCGACTAGAGTCTACAGAATCTATAACCTATGCTCTGATACCAAATTGTCACGACCCGAAAATTCGGCAGAGTTTCCCCTAAAACTTGGATATCCCAAAATCAGAAAAACAAATACCTGTAAAATAACATCAGAAAATCTCCAACATAACTATTATAAAACTGTACCACAATTTCCGGGTCGTAACGTACCTTTACAAAACCATAAACATTAAAATTAACTTCTATATACTACGGAATTCAGCTAACCAAAATCTCACGTCGATCCCCGCTAACTAACTCTGTTCGCCGTGTTCGTCAAGCTGACTTCAACTTTATCTGTAAAGATTTATATATAAAAGGGGTGAGACAACTCTCAGTGAGCAAATTATTCCAAAATAAAATGACTTCTATATATTAAACATTTAAATATTTTGGTTACATAATTTGCTTATCGGTACGTGGATGCACATATATCGTAGAATTCCTCATATTTTTGTCCTGCATGTACTTGCAGACATATATATACACATATCTATATACATAATGTCTCTTACCAATACTCATGAGTACACGTACAAGAATCCAATACAAACAATAAGTAGCCATAGGGCCGCATTAACCTCGTGGAGAGTTATGACGGTACCGTGAACGGTCGTCCGTTTTATAATCCGCCGGATCAGCGGTCGGTCGTCCATTTTATACCCCGCCGGATCAGCGGTCGGTCGCTCGTTTTATATCCCGCCGGATCAGCGGTCGGTCGCCCATTTTGTATCCCGCCGGATCAGCGGCACTACACCCATGGCCACATCAACCAATCAATCATAACTCATTTCAATAACTATAATTCATCATTTTCAAATCCATAAATCTCATATTTATATGCGTATACTCATATTTTCGTAATCTGATAACAATCCTATTATTACAATGGTCATGTATTATGATTGATATATATATACACACACATATTACTAATTATTTTCCATATCTTTCCTCTCCACATATATATATACACATCATAGTTTCTTACTCACCAGTTCAATCTATATATATCTAGAAATTTCAACATCTCATAACGATTATACTAATATAAGAGTGACATAGCATATTTAATATATAGTTTTATAGCACATTTAACATATAGTTCCATTTCATAATGGAATAAAATACTCACCACCCCTTCGAGAAATTCCATTGCTAAGCTGAATATCCAACATATCTAGTTTCGACCTCCGGAGTTCCTATAATATCATTCACAACAAATTAAAATACATCATACATATTTATATCGAAAATGATTCCAAAAATTATTTTAGGACATTATCCATTTTACTTGTATTGGCTCTGTACATATTTATATCGAAAAGGATCCCAAAAATTATTCTAGGATGTTATTCATCGTATTTTTATTGATCGTATGACTTTCACCTATCATGTTAAAATTCATGGGGATGTGTCATTCTAATTAAATCCTACAAAGTTATATATATAACATTGAGTAATATAATTTATTTGATTCGAATTGAACCCCAAATGCATTCCACTCCTTCACGATTTCCTCGTCCGCTCTCTGTGCTTTCACCCAAAATCTCCTTTCTCTCTTTTTTTTTTTCGTAACAATCTTGATATATATACACGGATGAATCTAATCCGTTTTATAATAATCAATCATATTTCTTTCACATATCCTATTAACTGTATTTTTATACCCAAATCATACCAACAATAATATCCTATCATGTAATAAAATCTACTAAACTTAAAATAGATATTATTTACATCATATTTCTTACCTTCTTCTCCGTGCTCTTCGTCTCCATTCCTCCTTCTCTCTCTATGTCTTACGCTCTGTTCGGTGAATTTTGGGTGAAAGGTACCAGAATGCCAAAAATAAAAGAATGAGAGGATATATATGTGGGGTTGTCAGGTCGGTGGAGCAGAGCCCTTTTTGTTTTTTTTGGCTAGTGGGCTTTCACAATCTTAATGGGCTTGTCTATTGGGTTTTATGGCCAGCCCAGTCCATGGGCTCACAAAAACTTTCGCATCAACTTAGTATTTTTAAAATGATTTTGCTTATACTGGTTTTATTATTTGTGGTAAAATAGGAGCTGAATATCCTAAACATGTGCTCTCTCAGGCCCAAGTCTGTTTATGGAATACATGAGGAAAAAGTACATGCAATGATTGTCTGATGGAGATTTCGCCAACAATAATGATTTAATATGCAACATGTTCATGTTTATTAGCATAGTCAATTTATAACTTCAATGCCTCAAACCAGAGGAGATGCATGGAAAGCCGAATATGCAAATTGCACCTGGATGCATTTTGATGTTCAATAGCTAATTTTAATACCTGAATGCATTCTGGTGTTCTTCATGTTTGTTCTCCAGATTCTAGCTTTGCAATCAAATGTGGTGGTCAACAGATCCAGTCTTTTAGTGGTGTCGTGTATGAGAGAGATAATAACACTCTTGGTCCGGCTACATATTATGTGACTGATACACAGAGATGGGCTGTGAGCAATGGAGGATATTTCACTGATAGCAAGAATCCCAGCTACATATATACTTCGCAATCACAATTCACTTCCACATTAGACTCGGACTTGTATCAGACAGCACGGATCTTTGCTTCATCGTTGCGGTATTATGGACTGGGCCTTAAGAATGGGAACTACACTGTAAGCCTCCAGTTTGCAGAGCAATCACAAACACCAGTTGGCGAAGCCTTGGGAGGCGTCTCTTTGATATTTACATACAGGGGAATAGGGTAGCCAAGGATTGTAAAAATTTGCCTTTTTTTTTTAATGAATGATTTCAAATTATAAACTTACAAAGGTAAACTTGACATATTATAGAAACCACTTCTAACAAATAAGTTAATAAATTTCAAATGAATTAGATTGTAATACTTTATAAATAAACAATCTAATTATATTTCACATTTGCTTGTTTTTCTTAGAGATTCTTGGTTAGATCTCACTATTGGGACTTCCTTTACTCCTTACATCCACCAAATAAAATGATAATTAAGTATATAATCACCTAATAATAATCACATCTGTCTTCTCATACTTGATTATCACCAAACCACAACCACGACCACAACACGCTTTTCCTTACTTGACCATCAGGTCGCAACCACCGAGCTTCCTAAAACCACCATGTAACCACTGTACCTCTATTATGTCTTTCTTTGATTCAATTGGTCTTCCAAATTAAAAGGATAAAATAGTTAAATCAACTTTGTAATCATCCAAATCTTTCACCTAATAATTGTATCTAAACGAGTGATTTGAAGGAATTAGTTATCCCTTCAAATCTTATCCCTCCAAATCTCTCAATCCAAATATAGAGTAAATATCTAGATATTCTTTTCTTCTCATTCTGTCCAATATATAGAAAGCATTGCCCATGCTTTGCTCCCTTCTTGTATGTTCAATTGTTCAAGCATTGGGATGCAGAAAGAAAACGGTGACAATCAACACGAAAGCCCTGTATGTCCTACAATATTAGTTTGTTTCGATACATGTTTCATTCTGAATAGCCATTGTTTCATTGATGGCCTTCCAGTTAATGAGGTAAATGTAAAACTCATACAACATGAATTGTAGACATTCATAAGACTCAAAATTGAAACTTTTATTAAGGGAAAGTGGTATCTTATCAATTCAACTACCTCATACTGATATTAGTCAATTGAATTTTCGGATGCTAAATATTGCATACTTAAAAAAAAAAGAAAAATTCACACAAATTAACATATATAAAACATATTATTATATTAATTTACCTAATTTTTTTTACGTATCTTTTGTCAAATCAACTCAACCGACACGTTTTCTTACGTACGTGGATTAAATTTTTCAATAAGGTCGGA
The DNA here is from genome assembly GCA_037672795.1 of Lagerstroemia speciosa. Lineage (NCBI taxonomy): Eukaryota > Viridiplantae > Streptophyta > Magnoliopsida > Myrtales > Lythraceae > Lagerstroemia > Lagerstroemia speciosa. Next base: position 6,852,092 of record CM075304.1, on the reverse strand, counting down.
ATGAGTTCATATTATAAGGATATTTTCGTATATACTAACCAATTATAGTCATCTCCGATCAACCCTCTTCAGTTCCTCTGAGGATGATTGAGATGTAACTTGACCTAGATGCCCTCTTGTACTCTAATTATATTAAGTAAAATGACAATGTGGTTTTGGGGGGTGGGGGGTGGGGATGTGTGTGTGGAGGGGAGGGTACAATCACATTGATTGGTCTTATTTTGAATGAGAATTGTCAACATAGGAAAGGGTAAGACAAAGACACTTGGCTGAGCATATCGTCACGAAGTGATTGCAATTTCTTCTCTTGACTACGTCAAAATCAAGTCCTGTAGATCATATAACGGTAATAATATCAATTGTATTGAATCATTTTCTTCGAATGTATGGAAAGTTTTTTTTTTAGCAGAGAATGTGCAGAAAGTTGGTAAGAATTAAAAAGGGCAAATTGCACCGTTCCCCACGCCTGCCAACGAGGCCATTTATGTACAGCCAGTTGATAAGGACTTAAGTCTTGCCCCGCTGACTACGCCATTTCCTTGTTACAACGACTTGATTGGCTCCACTCCACCATCCATCAACGTCTTTTTCTTTGTCAGAAATGTTTGACAGTCGAACACGATCACACTAAGCATGTTAATCGGGGCGGTTTAGCTTTTTTTTTTTCCCTGAAATAAAGTTGTGAATTCAAATTTTATGAATGAAAATATTTATGTTAAGTTTTATCTTTTAGTGGATAAGTTGGAGTCGAATTTAAATTAGTCGGAGTTATACTTATATTATTATATGCAAATATTTAAAATGTTACTTTCTTATTTTCACTATTATCCTTAATCTAATTTTATACTAGTAACTTGAAAAGGTAAATTTGATATACTATAGTAATAACTTCTGACAAGTAAGTTAATAAATTTCAAATGAATTAAATTATAATATGTTATAAATGAATGATCTTATTATACTCCACATTGGCATGTTTTCCCTGGGGGTTCTTGGTTAGATCTCATTGCTAGGACTTCTCGTGCTCCTTCCATTGGCAAAAAAAATGATAATTGGGTATACAATCACCTAACAATCACCTAACAATTTAGAATTTTAGGTGAAAATGAATTTTATGGATCAAATGGATATTTTACATATACCACTGTATCAGATTCTTTTTTTTTATTTATATTTACTTAATTTTAATCAAATAAATAAATCTCAAGAACCATTTTTACCGAAAAAGAAAATATCAAGAACCAATGATGCATATATTGTAAGCGCAGGCAAGAGGCTCAACTCTCTGGCGGCTAGCTTCTTTTGAAAAAGCCTCTCTCTCTCTCTCTCTCTAGGCAAAGTTGAGATTCATCATCATCAGCGCATTGAAGGAATTTGAAGATGAAAGAGATCTGCAGGAGATCCAAAGGCAAACGACTCTACTCTACAGCCTATTGCATCTTCCTCGTCATCCTCGCTCTTGTTCAAGCAGCTCACGCCCAGAATCAAACTACTCAACCTCCCATTGATCCTTCCGAAGGTCCGTCATCCTCACTCCTTGGTTTCTTTCTGTTAACATAGACAATACAACCTCGTCACTTTTCTTTTATGTTGGATACGAGGCAGAGGTTTTGGCGTCTGTATGCCCGAATAAATCATTTCTCTTTATTTTATTCCCACCAACCTAGAGCTAGGAAGATGTGGAGATCTTGTTCACTGGGAGAGAGTAATCTGTATATAAAAAACTGATGATACATCTTTCTAATATATTAATTAATTATTATCTTGTATTTTATACTATATGATAGATCCGTTACATATTAGAATTTTGTCTTCAGTGGATTCCTAATTTAGAGGAATTCTTTTTTGAGCCGAGTTCGTAGGTAACGTGATGGACTTAGCTAATAGTTGTTTAATACATTAATAAAAAAATTCATTTAGTTTACCAAATTAAAACGTAAATATGAATAAAAAAGGCGACGTGATATTTTTGAATTCATTTAGTTTACAGATAATATAAAGAACTGAGCTTATTTAATTAAGATTGCATGCTTCTGCTGGGTGAAGAATTTTTAGGGTAGACTTTGACTTTTTCTACGGTCAAGGTAATTGGTCGTTGGAAGATAGTGAAATATCTTTAATTAGTATGGGGATTTACTCGTAATTTTCCCTTTTTATGGGGTGTAAAACTAATTTTTAAGATGATTTGTACCATTAATGATTGAGATGCAGCGAGTGCTCTGAATACGATATTCGAAGCATGGGGGTTGGGGATCGCAAACAGCAGCAGCACATGCGCCGCCGGCGACACAGCTTACGATCTTGTCATCAAGTGCGACTGCTCCTTCAACAACCGCTCCATCTGCCATATTACTTATCTGTACTCACTCACTCCCTCCGCCATACTCTTTCCATCTATGTAAATAGGGTTTACGTAGCTGATTGGACTCTCCAACTTAACAGAGAAATGTGTGTGTGAATAGGGTTAGTTTTGAAAGTAATTCGTTAAAAATAGTTCAGTGAAAAATAATTACAGAAATAGCTTTCTTTACCGCATCTTGAAGATGCAATTTCATTTTTAATGAACCGTATCTTCTCTTCATTTTTTTAGGGAACGTGCGGTTGAGGAGAGGGCTTAACAGTAAATGTTTAGCGTGTAATATATAACAAGCTGTTTGTAAATCTCTGTAAGATCTTTATACGTAAAAAATTTTTAAAAAATTTTAAGAGTAAATTTTACAAGTGTAAACGTCTGAATGATATATATCATACATTAAGTATGACACTAATTGTTAATGCAGCGAAGGCTTTGGAGTAAGTACTGAATGATGAGACATAAGAATTCATTTTATAAATTACCATTTAAATTTTGACACTTGTAAAATTTACTCTTAAATTTTGAAAAAATTTTACACATATAAAAATCTGATGGAGATTCATAAAACGAGCTCACTATATATTACACAACAAATATTTACTCCTGATATAAATCACGATCCGAGTGAATATCGACAGTAAATATTTAGCGTGTAATATATAATGAGCTCGTTTTGTAAATCTCTATCGGATCTTTACATGTGTAAAATTTTAAGAGTAAATTTTACAAATCATCATTCATAAGTTTACACTTGTAAAATTTACGCTTAAAATTTTGTAAAATTTTTTCATGTATAAAGATCAGACAGAGATTTACAAAATGAGCTCATTATATATTATACGCTAAATATTGAGCCCTCTCTTCAACCGCATGTTGAACATGTGGTTTCTTTTCCTAGAAAAAAAGGGTAAAGTGAACCGCATATTAAAAATAAAACTGCATTTTCAGGATGCAGTTAAAAATACTATTTCCGTAATTATTTTTCACCAAATCATTTTTAACGAATGATTTTCAAAGCTAACCCTCTTCACACTCATTTCTCAAAATATATATGTTTTGGGTAGGACTCCGTTATGTCCATAAGACATGCTGTTGAAATTTATGTTGCATGCATTACGATCAAAACTTCATGAAACTTGAAATCCGTTAATCTTGCAGGAGCATTTCTGGGATAGGTGGCCCCGGTACAATCCCAGATGAGCTATGGAGTCTGACTTACCTGAAGATTCTGTATGTTTCTTCCTTTCCCCTGCAGCCCGATTTTCCGTGGTCCTTGTTTTACTGTACATTGCTCCGTCGTTTTGATTCCCCCCCCCCCCCCCCCCCCCCCCTCTTTTTTACTTTAATTGAATCGTTCTTTTGATCCTTCATGCAGGATTTTGGACAACGATGTTTTGACGGGTCCTCTCTCCCCATCCATTGGCAACCTAACGCGTTTGGAGCAACTGTGAGCATAGTCTGACTATTATGTTCTCCCCCCTACCCTATTCTCTCAACTATCTCTGGTTATTGACCTCTGACGTTCTATTCTTTAAAGCAAATAGAATTCGGTTAATGCTACTTTTGCTTCAAGCTCTTGCCCCCCTCTGTCCTTGTCATGTTCGAGTGATATGTTCCAGGAATCTCAGCGTCAATGCGTTATCGGGGGAGCTTCCCAAGGAACTTGGAATGCTTTCGAATTTGTTATTGCTGTAACTCTCCCGATCCTAAGTCTTCTAATGGATTTGATTTGGTGTCTAAATGAATGACGGTACCTGCATGTTATAGCTATTTCCTTACAATACTTGAAATTTGTTAGTTTAATTCTGGCAACTACAGAGTCGCCATGCTATTTGCGACTGTTTTGGTACATAAAAGATGTTCACTGGAACCCTTTCTTTTGGCTCCTCCACCATGAAAGGTTACCATGCAAGCACAAAAAAAAGGGACACTTCTTTCCATCAATATTTGTGGTTCTTTTCACGGTCATGGGTCATATGAGAAGAGAAATGTTCAAGTTACAGCTCTGTATGCATATGTCTGGCAATCTTCGAAGTTTTATGTTGCTGATTCTGCTTGGCATGCTTGTGCTCTATATACCTCGACGCCATAGTTTAGTTAAATGTGAGAATTAAGTCTCCTGAACATTGTGTCCATTTCCTTACCGAATAACATAGTCTTATCTCTCAATACTTCAGGAATATAGGAACGAACAACTTCTCCGGTTCTCTGCCTTCGGAGCTTGGGAACTTGACAAAATTGGAGCAGTTGTAGGTCCTTTTACTGATTTTGCTTTCCATGTCTCCCTGCAGCCTCCTAATCTGGATAGAACAATTTGAATATAACAGTTCCCGTAGAAATTGATCGACAGAAAACGACAAATACAAAAAAAAGAAAAGCAGGCTGAAGTAAGTTCATGTTTGCCTTCTCATGATAAAATCCTTTTTCCCAGTTGTAGAGACGGTAATGAGGGTTTAAACCTTCTACCTTTTAGAACGGCAGGAATCTTCCTCAATAACTTCTTACATCTGTTTGGCTTTGAGTTATCTCTGGCAATCTTCGATATTATCTCAAAGATGTACAAACACAGCAAGATGGATGTGATCAAACTCTTCCATGCAGTTACTTTGATAGTAGTGGTGTTAGCGGTCTACTTCCTGGGTCATTTGCCGATCTCCGAAACCTTGAAGTAGTGTAAGACATTTCTACTGTATTATTTTTTGAACTTTTGGACTGCGCAAGAAAATTTATAGGTAATTCTTGAAGGGTAATGTTTCTTCCGCATATAGGTGGGCATCGGACAACGAACTCACCGGCCCAATACCAGACTTTATTGGCAAATGGTCAAAGCTTACGGAGTTGTAAGAGAATACCTTGAATTTTTCCTCTTTTTTTTTGGTTAAGCCTGATTATGGAAGCCTACCTTTGATTTTGATTATGGATGTGATCGAACTCTTCCATGCAGTTTCTTTGACAGTACTGGTGTTAGCGGTACAATTCCAGATGAGCTATGGAGTCTGACTTACCTGACGACTCTGTAAGTTTCTTCCTTTCCGCAACAGCCTGATATTCCGTGCTCCTTGTTTTACTGTACATTCTCCGTCCTTTTGATTTTGCCCTTTTTGCTTCAATTTGATCCTTCGTGCAGGAATTTGGGCCATAATGTTTTGACAGGTCCTCTCTCCCCATCCATTGGCAACCTGAGGCGATTGCAATACCTGTGAGCATGGTTTGACTATTTTATTCTTTTATTCCCCAGATAAGTAAAGTCATCTCTCATGAAAATATACAAAATGGATAAGAACCTTGCATTTTTAGCACAATTCATTTAAACATAAAGGTTGTGAGTATAATCTAATTCCTAGTCTACACTACAAGTTTGTCACTGAAGCTATGCGCAATGTTACAAGGCTGTTTATCCTCTTGATTGACCTCCGACGTTCTATTCTTTGAGACAAATAGAATTCGGTTAATGCTACTTTTGCTTCAAGCTCTTGCCCCCTCTGTCCTTGTCATGTTCGAGTGATATGTTTCAGGATTCTCGGTTTCAATGCGTTATCAGGGGAGCTTCCCAAGGAACTTGGAATGCTCTCGAATTTGTCATTCCTGTAACTCTCCCGATCCTAAGTCTTCTAATGGATTTGATTTGGTTTCTAAACGAACGGCGCCACCTACATGTTACAGCTATTTCCTTACAATACTTGAAATTTGTTAGTTTAATTCTGGCAACTACAGAGTGGCCATGCTATTTGCAACTGCTTTGGTACATAAAAGATGTTCACTGGAACCCTTTCTTTTCGCTCTTCCATCATGAAAGGTTACCACGCAAGTACCAAAAAAAGGACACTTCTTTCCATCAAATTTTGTTGTTCTTTTCACGTTGATGGGTCATATGAGAAGAGAAATGTTCAAGTTATAGCTCTGTATGCATATGTCTGACAATCTTCGTAGTTTTATGTTGCTGATTCTGCTTGGCATGCTTGTGCTCTATATACCTTGAGGCCATAGTTTAGCTAAATGTGAAAATGAAGTCTCCTGAACATTGTGTCCATTTCCTTACCAAATAACATAGTCCTATCTCTCAATACTTCAGGAATATAAGAACGAACAACTTCTCTGGTTCTTTGCCTTCGACGCTTGGGAACTTGACAAAATTGGAGCAGTTGTAGGTCCTTTTACTGATTTTGCTTTCCATATCTCCTTGTAGCATCCTAATCTAGAGAGAACAATTTCAATATGACAGTTCTCGTAGAAATTAATTGACAGAACACGATAAATACAAAAAAGAAAAGGAGGCTGAAGCAAGTTCATGTTACCCTCTCATGATAAAATCCTTTTTCCCAGTTTTAGAGATGATAGTGAGGATTTAAACCACCTACTTTTTAGAACGGCAGGAATCTTCCTCAATAACTTCTTACATCTATCGGCTTTGAGTTATCTCTGGCAATCTTCGATATTATCTCAAAGATGTACAAACACAGCAAGATGGATGTGATCAAACTCTTCCATGCAGTTACTTTGATAGTAGTGGTGTTAGCGGTCTACTTCCTGGGTCATTTGCCGATCTCCGAAACCTTGAAGTAGTGTAAGACATTTCTACTGTATTATTTTTTGAACTTTTGGACTGCGCAAGAAAATTTATAGGTAATTCTTGAAGGGTAATGTTTCTTCCGCATATAGGTGGGCATCGGACAACGAACTCACCGGCCCAATACCAGACTTTATTGGCAAATGGTCAAAGCTTACGGAGTTGTAAGAGAATACCTTGAATTTTTCCTCTTTTTTTTTGGTTAAGCCTGATTATGGAAGCCTACCTTTGATTTTGTAATTAATACAATCTTTATTTAAAACTATGGGAGTTTTTTCCACAGACATACCTTTTACTCATATTTATATTGTTTCCTCCTTGTTCAGAGTGCTTCACGGAACTTCATTTGATGGTCCCATCCCATCATCACTTTCAACATTAACGTCTCTGGTTGATCTGTGAGTGTTACAAATACTTTATATCTCCATGATGCTATGCATAATGAAAAGCTCATAGTAATCATTTAACCACGATGCAGGAGAATAAGCGGCATATCGAGTGGGGGCTCTTCACTGGCATTTCTCAAGGATATGAAGAATCTTACGACCCTGTAAGATAAAAGGGTTTTAGATTTTGGTGTAAGGCTTTGCCTTTTTCACTTTTTGGTAGTTAAGAATTACAATGTAATTTGTCCTTTCCTGTTAGTGCAGGATATTGAGGAATAACAACATTTCAGATTCTATTCCATCCATTATTGGAGAGTACTCAAGCTTAGTTCAGCTGTGAGTGCTCTGTTTATCGGTCACTCTAAATACATTTCAAGGTTTCTTTTTGGTTTAACTTTTCGACATGTCCAACCTTGGCTTATTCAAGTTCCCAAGGCAATCGCAATTGACGAAAAATGAGTAATCTATTGTTAAGATTATGAAAAACCATCATCCAGAAGCCAGAACTCAATATATTTCAATCAAATTCTTCTAGTTGTATCCATGTAAGTCAACTCAGTTTTCACCAGTTTAAAAGATGGCTAGATATTCTTAGCACTAGTTCTGTTATTTAGTTATTTTATGTTTCTTAAGTTTTGACCTGTTGCGACTAGTAAATTATGAGGAGAACCAGGCCACTCTCAAGCAAACCGCTTTCTTCCTCCAGCCTGCTGGCTGATGATTTCTTACTTGGACATGCCACACATTCTCTCCCGTTCCATCTTCAATTGTTTACATATCATCTTAACATTCGTTAATATGGTTCTACTTGTGAAGCATCTCACCACCTTCCTCCTTTCATTTTTTCCTTTTTCTTTTCTAATCAGGGATTTGAGCTTCAACAACTTATATGGACAGATTCCAGATTCTCTCTTTAATCTAAGTTCACTCTATTTCTTGTAATGTCTCGTAATATCTTTGACATGTCTCATGTACCTATGCCTCTTATTGCAGAAAGGTTATTACAGTGAAGTTTTAACTTATATCCTCCTTTCTCAGGTTTCTAGGGAATAATAGTTTGAGTGGTAACCTTCCTGCACAAAAAAGCTCATATCTTGTCAACATGTAAGTGCGATTAAGTTTTGTTCTATATAGTGCATTGCATGGAGTTGTCAACAAGTCTTTCGTTTCCAAATTTGTCAAATTTAGTATTTTCGAGCTCAAATTGGAAACTCTATTTCTGATGATTAGTATCGTGGCCATCTCAGTTTTTTTAAAAAAATTTTAATTGTTTTCCTGAGTCAAAAGGAAAGAAGATACAATGGGGAAGTATATGATGCAGGCTAGTGTTATACTAGAATTTATGTGGATACAGTTTTTCTCTCCTAAATGTTGGAGACTTAATTATTTAGCCTGCATGTCCATGGGTGTCATGTGTCTACTGTTGAGGAAGGGAGTTGGGAGAAGAAGAAACGATCCTTTTTCTGATTTACATCTAATTTCTCTTATTCTTCTGTGTTGCAGAGACGTGTCATATAATGTTCTAACAGGGAGCTTTCCTTCTTGGGTCAACCATGAAAGTAACTTAAATCTGTACGTTGCAGCAATGTTTAATTGATTGATTTGTGGAACGGCTTAGCACAAATTGGCATCACTCTTTCTTGGGTCAACCATGAGAGCATTAACTTTCATTATGTTTTCATAGTAAATGTAAAACAGCAAGTTCTCTTAGTCTTGGTAGCCTTTAATTTATACTCTTCCGAATGATGTGGCTCTCAGTGACACATTTATTGGCAAAACTTTGCAGGAATCTAGTTGGAAACAACTTCACAATAACAAACGATAATAGCAGGTAATTCTTTCGGTTTCTTTCTTTGCTGCTAATTGAATGCTTACCTAACATAGAAGTAAGTTGTTGGCTCCGTTGAAACTATGTTTCCCAGGTTGGACTACAGCTCTGATTCCTCTGGACGACCTGCATAAGTTCTAGTGCTCAAAATTTCTGTCAATCAATCGGTTTAATGCAGGTCTGCTAGCATAAAAAAGAAGACAATATTTTATGCTACCCTAGTTCTACAAAGGACAAAGGTGGACAAATATTGATGATATGAAATCTTCTAGGTTACATTTCCATGTAAAAATAGAATGAAATTGAAACACCATTTTATACTTGCACTTTTGAAAGTTGTGCTATGCGTTCTATTCCCAAGTTAGAAATTCCCACCATATATCTCAATTTCCCTCATATTTTCAAGATTAACATAAAACTCCTTGTAGTACTATGAGACTCATTCCGTTCCACCTTATTTTCCCATGGCGATTGTGACCTTGTGCAATCTGCTTCCATAGTTAGGATGATAGAAATTCAGTCAATTGAAATACAGTAGAAGATAATTGAGTCAGATTTTTCTTTGTCAGCCAAGTGATCAAATCCTACTCCATTCTATTTCTAAAATGATTTCGTGGAATCTATGCTTCGACTGATAAATACTCATTTTTCATGAAGTGGTCTTCCTTCAGGATTAAATTGCCTTCAGAGGAACTTTCCTTGCAATCGAGGATCTCCAATTTGTAAGCATAACTCTATGCTTCCTCTTATTGTTTCATATAATTGATTTATCATGATACTTTTAAAAGATAACTTCAGCAGTAACTTAGTATTTTAAACGTAGTGTTGCCTATGCTGGTCTTATTATTTGGTGGTAAATACGAGCTGAATATCTTAAAATATGTCTTGTCTTAGGCCCTAGTCTGTCTACGGAATACAAAGGGTGAAAGTACATGCAGCGGTTTGCTGATGGAGATGTTGCAAACAATAATTATGTAATGTGCAAAATGTTCATATCCATTAGCTTAGTCAACTTATAACTTCAATGCTTTCAAACTAGAGGTGATACATGGAAAGCTGAATATACAAAGGACGCCTGGAAATGAAGCTCCGGGACTTAGTTGGAAATTATTATTTAGGAACAACGCAATATCGCTAGCCAATTTTAATACCTGAATGCCTTTTGAAGTTCTTCATGTTTATTTCTCCAGATTCTAGCTTTGCAATAAAATGCGGTGGTCCACAGATCGAGTCTTCTAGTGGTATCGTGTATGAGAGAGATGATATCGCTCATGGTCTAGCTACATTTTATGTGACTGAGAAACAGAGATGGGCTGTAAGCAGTGGTGGATATTTCACTGATACCGACAATCCCAGCTATATATATACTTCGCAGTCACAATTCACAAACACATTAGATTCAGACCTATATCGAACTGCACGAATCTCCGCTTCATCGTTGCGGTATTATGGACTGGGGCTTGAGAATGGGAACTACACAGTGAGGCTCCAGTTTGCAGAGTCAGCAATCACAAACACCAGTTGGCAAAGCCTTGGGAGGCGTATCTTTGATATTTATATGCAAGGGAGCATGGTAGCCAAAGATTTTGATATTCGAAAAGAGGCAGGTGGGCTCTCTTTTGCAGCTGTTGAAAAGAATTTTAGTACGACAGTGACAGAAAATTACCTTGAAATTCATCTCTTCTGGGCTGGGAAAGGGACTTGTTGTGTCCCTTCTGAAGATACCTATGGGCCTGTGATTTCAGCCATCAGTACTACTCTGAATTACGTTCATGCCGTCAGCAACAATCCACCAACTAATAAAAAGAATCAAATGGGAATGCTTGTCGGTCTTGCTACCGGTGTTGCAGTCGTGGGCTTTCTAGCAATTTTCCTAGTACTTTGTCTTGTTCGCAGAAGGAAATTGAGACGTGCTTATGGAGATCAAGAGCTATTAGGGATTGATACTAGACCTTACACTTTCAGTTACGCGGAACTCAAGGCTGCTACGGATGACTTTAATCCTATTAACAAGCTCGGAGAGGGAGGATTTGGCTCTGTTTTCAAGGTAATGTCATCTTGCTCTCAACTCTTAGGCTGCGTTTGGTCACCCAGATAGAATCTGGTCTGTTTGACGCACCATTAATGTTCTTGCGTTGACAGTGAAACATTGTAGCAGTTGATTGCAGCTTCTTCTGATTCCATAGTTGATCGAGACTTGAAACAATAAATCATGTAAGATTCTGATAATGTTGTATCTGTTTTAAGTAGGGAGAACTCCGTGATGGGAGATTAATTGCTGTGAAGGTACTATCTATGACTTCAAAGCACGGAAGGAGCCAATTTGTTGCTGAGATTGCCACTATATCTGCTGTGCAACAGCGTAACCTGGTTAAATTGTATGGATGCTGCATTGAAGGAGAAAAACGACTTCTTGTTTACGAGTATCTTGAAAACAAGAGCCTCGATCGAGCACTTTTTGGTTTGTATTCTTAAGTTTAATCTGCATTTTGGAAATTTGTCCTCATATTAAACGGAAACCGTGAATTGATGAGCTATACACTGCAGGGGGAAGAAGTCTGAATCTAAATTGGTCCACCCGTTATGAGATTTGCCTTGGGGTCGCAAGGGGTCTGGCTTACCTCCATGAAGAGTCAAGACTGAGAATCATTCATAGAGATGTGAAGACCAGTAACATTCTGCTGGACTCCAATTTCATTCCTAAAATTTCCGATTTTGGGTTGGCCAAACTCCATGACGACGAAAAGACCCATATAAGCACCCGAGTTGCAGGCACACTGTAAGCGGATAGTAGTGACTACTGGAATTGATTATATCATGAATCTGATCGTGGAGATTAATTGAGCATTTTATTGTCTATGTACTGCAGTGGATACCTTGCTCCAGAGTATGCGATGAGGGGACATCTTACGGAGAAGACCGATGTATTTGCATTTGGTGTAGTGGCCTTGGAATTGGTAAGTGGAAGGCACAATTTTGACGAGAGTTTGGGGGAGGAGAAGGCTTATCTTCTGGAATGGGTATGTGGTGTTGTGGCTCATTTTCGATCAAAATAGCTTCTCCTGTCTATAGCTTTGTTCCTTCTTTTGCTAAACATGTTTCTGCTACAAGGCTTGGAAACTTTACGATGCCAAAAAAGAAGTCCAGCTCATCGACCCAATACTTTTGGAATTCGACGAGGAGGAGGTGAAACGAGTGGTCACGCTTGGCCTCCTCTGCGCTCAGACATCTCCGGTCCTGAGGCCGACCATGTCTCGTGTGGTCACTATGCTCATGGGAGATGCCGAAGTGAGCCCTGTCATCACGAAGCCAGGGTACCTCACTAATTGGAGATACAACGACAACAGGGAGGAGGCTCTTATCTCGGGAAACTCTGGAAGCCCTTCGAAATTGGAATACCCACCCACTTCAGGCACTGCGGGCATATCATTTTCATTCACCAGTGAAGGTAGGTGAATGCAAACAGAGATCATCCTTCATCGGGTAAAACTGCAAATGTATTTCTCCATCGCCATTAATTTGCAGAACACTCTCTCGAACCAGTTCGTAATTGACAATTAGATACAGAACTCGCCCAGTCCCGGCAAGGTGATCATATTGCTGATGTATGGAAGTGTGTACCGTCTTCTACTTAGCATGCACACTTGGTCTTGTCTAATACACATGGAATGGATCGACCGCTACAATCCCAGCTGTTGTGAAACTTGTGTTCTTTTCTTTCGGATGTTTGTTCTTCGATTCAGGGGAAATTATTTGATGCAAATCCCTAAATATCTAGATATTCTTCTCGGTCTGTCCATTGCCCATTGCTTCACTCCCTTTTGGGACAGTTCTAGTTTGTTCACTTGTTCTCTGTCATAGTTCAAGTATTGGGGTAAACGATGATATTCAACGCGCAAGTCCTCCCGTCCTACAAGATCGGTTTCGATAACTAGTTTTTGTTTGAATCGCCATTATTTTGTCCACTAATTAATGGAGTAAACATAAAATTCATCTAACATGAAAGTTAGACATTCACAAGACTCAGAACTAGGACTTTTATTCGGGGAAATGGGTGTCTTATCAGTTCAATCAACTCATGTTGATATTAATTCATTGAATTTCTGGATGCTAAATATTATACACTTAAAAAGAGAAGAAAAGATTCACACAAAATAATCGATATAAAACATATAATTATATTAATTTATATATAATTTGTTAAACATCTTTTTATCAAATCAACTCAATCGATGTCATTTCTCATGCACGTGGATTGAATTTTTCAATAAGTTCGGAATGAGCCCATATTTTTGCATATGCATTAACCAATTATAGTCATACTGGTTGTTCTTATCTTGGAATGAGAACTGTTAATAAAGGAAAAGGGTAAAACAAAGACACTTGGCTGAGCATGTCGTCACAAAGTGATTCCAATTTCTTCTCTTGACTACGTGTGTCAAGTCCCCGGAATCTCTATGCTATAGAACGATTGACAAAAAAAAAAAGAAAAGAAACAGATATAATATCAATTATACTAAATTATTTTCTTCGAATGTACAGCAAGTTGGTGAGAATTACAAAGGGCAAATTGCACCGTTCCCCATGCCAACCAGGCTATATATGTACAGTGAGTTGATAAGATTTAAGTATGGCAAATTGCCACGCTGCCCACGCCATTTCCTCGTTACAACCACTAGATTGGCACCACCATCCCATCAACATTTTTTCCTCGAAATAAAGTTGTAAATTCAAACTTTATGAATGAAAAAATTTATGTTAAAATTTATCTGTTAATGGATCAGTCGGACTAGAATTTTAATTAGTCAGGTTATATCTATGTTATTATATGTAAATATTTGAAAGGTTCGTGCTCTTTTTTTTTTTTTTTATTTTCTATTATTATTCTTAATTTAATTTATATATTAAAATTTATGATATATATTTGTCATATAAAATCATGCAGATTAATAGTAAAATAATAATTTTAATCATTGTCATTCACTCCATATCTACAATGTTAATAGTAAAAGTATTTCACTAACTGCTCAAATTTTTCTATATCACTCAATATCTATAATTTTAATCGTAAAAATGTGTGACTTTTTAATGAATAATTTGAAATTATAAACTTGACAAGGTAAAATATATATAGTATACTAATGACTTCTGAATATGTCATACATACTACTATAAATTAATGAATTTTAAATAAATTAAATTATAATACATTATAATAAACGATCTAATTATACATGTTTATTCTAATATTTATACTTATTTACTTTTTTTGTGAGTAACGAGGGCCATGCCTATTATATGTATATGTGTGTGTCTACATATATGCATATCCACTTTGATGTATTGCTTTTCTTAAATTATTCTAACGATTCCACGGGTGCATGCTAAGCAATTATTCTAGCGACAGCATAAAAAATTATTGTTTTTAGATTATTTCAAATTTATTAATTGACACTATTTCTTATGCGACAATTAATAATGTGACAATTAAAAGCTCGTGATGATGTGTCCACGAGAATGCCTTCAATTTTTTAAGAACGTCCCTTTTTAAGTCAGTGGAGACATTCGTTTTTTTCGGTATACATAAGAGGTATAGAAATATAGAAATAGTAGGTGGAAGAGAATAAAAGAAATACGAAAAGTCCTACTGGTGATATTGAATGCGTGATATTTACGTTACAGGTCGAGAATAATATTGACTATACTGAGCCATTATTTTCAAAATATTCTCCTTTTTCCCTTTTATTATAAAATTATAAAATTAGTAGTTCAACTATTTATAAAAGTTTGTTTTGTAAAATCTTTCATATGTGGAATAAATTAATGACCTCTTGGTCTCTATACAAATCCCTTCTTATTTGGGTTTGATCGAATATCATTGGATAAATAAATGAAAGATAACCAGCTACTCACACAGAGGAGAAAGCTATGGAGGTAACGAATATGTCACGGAATAATATTTATGTGATATTATATATTAATAAAATTTGATTATTTTTAGTACTTTTATTTTTAAGATTTTTTAAAAATTATAAATTCTGTCATACGATAATATAACGTAAAAAAAATCACTCTAAACGGAGAGAAGCTTACTTAGTGGCCTGGCGGTTATTTATGAGAATATTATTTTTAAAATATTAATTAATATAGTATTTTTCATAAAGAATAAAATGCTAATTAAATTAATATTTTATGTTAAACTAAAAATGTCAACTTGCAATTTATATTGAATTGAAAATGCTAACTTTTCTGATAAAGTGATCAAACAAAACTTCAAGTGTTTGCTAGTATTAAGGAGTGATTGTTAAGTGTGTAATACATAATAATCTGTTCTTGTAAATTTCTTTCATATTTTTACACATATAAGATTTTTATAAAATCTTAAAAGTAAATTTTATAAATGTCAACACCTGAATAGTAATTTATACAACGAATTCTAATCTAATGTACATTCACAACCTACCCAAAACATACTGCAGCACAACACATTATAATTCGTTTATAAATCATCATTCAAGTGTCGACATTTATAAAATTTACTTTTAAAAATTTATAAAAATTTTATACCTGTAAAAATTTGAAAGAGATTTATAAAACAAAATTATTGTAAACTACACAGTTAACATTTACTCTTTCAAATCAGCGAACATCAATGTTGGGTTCGAAATGTGCAGAAGATGGTAAACACGTAGAGTGAAGGGTAATTTATCTATCTCCCATTGTCATTACACAGAGTTCTTATATACATGTGAGAGGTTATATAAATTAATCATAAATCAGCACAAATCACGGGATCCGTAATCTTCAAGTTGTGGGCGTCATCAGGAGTACGGCCCAACTGCCCTAGTACGGGTGAGCTGCTAGGTGTGGGTGTCGCAGAGGGTAGTGGGCTTCTCCCCTGGGCCTTGGCGGGTTGGCCTTTTGTAGGGTGTGGACTCGGGGCCCATACCCGTCACTTGCCCCTAAGTTTCGCGTGCTGCGAAGCATGGGAAACTGACTGCGGTGTGGGTGTTTCCCTGAGGAGACACGTGTCTGGGGGCTATCATGAGGTTTCAGCGCCTAGGGCAGATGAGGGGGCGTGCCATCGTTTCCATTCCCCAGGCTCACCAATCACGTCATTTCCTCTCATAGGCACATGAGTGGAGGTTCAGCTTTCACTTCGTCCTCTGCATTTTGAGTCTTCTGCACCTCGAGCTCTCCACATTTCAAGCTCCCCCTCTCACTTCCTTCCCTCTCCGGCTACTGTGTTCATGGCGTCTTCAAGTCAGTCTGTTCCATCAGCCACGGCTGCAGGTGAGGAGATTTTCGAGAACAAACTCACTCCCCCTCATTTCCTTAATGTGCTAAGATTAGGGAGGATAGGGACTGATTTTTCTCCTCGGTTTCCGATCTAGGGCGAGGAACCTTCAGAGCCTCGCCCAGGAGAGTTTGCAATTTTTGCCGAACAGATTAGGGTTGGCCTCCGTTGGCCATTAGCTGAGCTAGTGGCGGCTATGTTAAAGTACTACTGCCTGGCGCCAGGACAACCCTCCCCAACCTCCTGGCGCGTGTATGGACCTCCTTCTACCTCTACTGCCGGGAGCAAAAGATAGCTTTTAGTCTACTCCTCCTTAGATTCTTCTACCTGTTGGTTCAAAAGTCTGAAGAGGGATACTTCCACTTCCAACCGCACAGCAAGAAGCTTTACGGAGCGCTGGTGATGAACTACGGGTCCACCAACTTGGGGTGGATGGACTTGTTCTTTTTCATGAAGGATGCTGAAGGTTGGAAGTGGCGCCAAGACCCCCGAGCGAAATTCCATGATGGAGACCCATGGGGGTCTATGAAGAAAGAAGAGCATGCTTGCACCGAGAAATTCCGTGGCATAAAAATTGACCCTAAAAACATGATCACTAATGAAAAACTGCTCCAGTATGGTCTCGCATCTGAGGCCCCATGGAGGTGGAGCGTCGATGCTGACATGTGTGGTCTGCCCAATGACGTCTTGGTAATTTTTCTAACTCTTTCCTTTCTTTTGCTTTTTCAGAGAAAGGTGAATGCGCCCTCATCCTAAGAACCTGTTGGTGCAGGAGAAGGTGCTGCAGGGGATCCAGAAGAGGAAATGGGATGAAGCGGAGGAAGACGTCCTCGTGATCTCCTCCTCTCCTGCCCAGGGGAATGGCGACACAGTGCCGGAGGGTGGAGCACCTTCTGAACTAGAGCCCGAAGAAGAGGAGGGGGCTATGACTCGGAGGGCTCACTGAGTGAGGATTAGGGCACCTGCCTCTGATAGCGCCGGCCCCTACTAAACCCTTGGAGGTGAACGACCCTCAGGTAGAGGTGCTTGATGACCCAGTGATGCTGGCTCCGGTAGGGTCGGAACCTGCAAAAGCGTCAGAGGCATCGATGGTAGGGCAGAGCATGGAACATGCTGAAGCATCGCGCTTTCCACTGCTATCCATTGAGCAAAGCGTGGATCGGGCCGAAGACGTAAATTCGGTGCCCTACCTACTTGTGTGCGAGTGTGTGCTAATGCTCTCTTTGGTGCAGGAGCCTATAGTTGTGGTGGGGGGAGGGTGCGCTTAAGTCGCTAGGGGTCTCCTTGCTGACCTCGAGATCGAGCTTCAACTTACAGATGCCCTTCAGCACTGTCAAGCAGAGCTCCCTCCAATCGAGTGTCAGGACGAGCTGTTTACATATGCCCGCTGCCACTCCTTATTGGTAAGTGCGCTTTTGAAGCCTTTGGTCATATATTATACAGGGGTGTTGACGTTGGTCACTTGCAGGGAGCCATGGTTCCTGGGATGTTAATGGAAGCATGGATGAAGGAGCACTTTGTCATCCTCGAGCTCCAGGCTCAGGTTCAGCGCCTGACCAAGACGAGGAGCAATTGGCAGAGTGAGCGCAGGGAGATGCACCACAACATCCAGGACTTGAAGTCCCAAGTCGACGCCGTGGAGGAGGAGATATGCGGTGCTAGGGAGGAGGCAGAGGCATTGAAGGAGCAGCTGGGGGTGACTCAAGCTTAGTGTGACATGGAGCGTGAAGCATTGCAATAGCAACTTCTCACCGAGAGGCCGGAGAAGGATAGAAGCCACACTCAGTGAGCCACTGAGAAAGAGCAGCTTGAGGGCCGGGTCCGCGATTCTTCCCTGGCGCTATCCCAAGTGGAAGCGGAGAAGGTAGCGAGATACAGCGTGCAAGGGAAGAGGCTGTGGAGGCGTTCAAGTCCAGCGACGCCTTCCTAGAGGAGCTGACCAAACGCAATGGGAGAGCCTTGGAGGAGTCCCTTTCAATCCTTCGATGATCCCCGACCTTGATCTTTTGTGCCAGTTGGACAAGGCTACCCGCGTTGCCTTGTCGCCAGAGAGTGGGGGGCTCAAAAGTAGATAGCTGTTTAGCAAGTTGTAAACATCCTCTGCTTAATGTAAATGATCTTTGCTTAATGAGATTCTCCTTGTTTTTTTTGCTATGTCTGTTAATCCAATTCCAAGTGATTTGATGCTCAGGGTTTGATCCTTTAACTAATCACCTTGAAGTAATATGGCGCTTTTTCTTTTCCAAGTATGCGTGACCTTGATAGCACATTTTGCCAGTGAATGGTCCTGAAAGACATAGTCACGTAACGCTGTAATGGATCCCGGACATACAATAGTCTCTTTATAAGGATCCCTTCAAATTGAAACTGTGCAAAGGACTCAGAGTAATGTACCGCTTTATGGTTAATGAGCGTTTCTATCTTGAGTGTCGCTGGAGCTGTAGGGGTGTTGTCGCCCCAGGGTTGTTGGGTTTCCGACTTAAAACCTTTTGTGCGTGCCCCTGGTTTGTCGTGGCCTTGGGTTGAGACAATTTTGAGCGTGGCCCTGGCTTGCAGGGGGCTTGGGTTGAAGCACTTTTGAGCGTGCCCCTGGGTTGCAAGGGTCTTTCGTTTAGACACTTAGCGTGCCCTTAGGTCACAGGGGTCTTTGATTTAGACGTTCTTGAGCGTGCCCCCGGGTCGTTGGTTTAGACGCTTTGAGCGTGCCCCTGGGTCGGAGGGGTCTTTTTTTTTTTTGGTCACGGTTTAGTAGAGTGCTTCAACAGAGTGGTCCTCCAATGTTGTAATCACATTTATCAAAGCAAAGGACAAGCTGAATAACATGTAGTAATGTGCTTAATAAAAGAATCTTTTGAGAGCATCAGCTTTGAAGGTGTGACGCAGTGTGCGTCTCTCCATGTCTTGTAGCATGTAGCGCCGGGGTGTGGGATCCCTGCGATGTGATACGGGCCTTCCCATTTCGGGGTGAGCTTGTTCAATTGGTCCTAGAGCGAAAATTTGTTTTGGCGGAGGACCATATCTCCCATACTGAATTGTCGGGCCTGAATCTTGTCGTTAAAGTATCGCGCCGTTGACCGCTGTGCCTTGTCCATGTTCCTGTGGGCCTCCATTGTCCTTTCTTCTATGAGGTCCAGGTCTTCTCGGAGGACACAATCATTTTCTGCATCGTTGAATGTGGCCACTCTGTGAGTATTTACCGACACCTCAGTAGGGATGATCGCTTCGGATCCATAGACAAGGGAAAAGCAGGTTGCCTTGGTAGCGGCATGAGGTCTTACGGTAGGCCTATAGGACGTTATCCAGCTCCTCAACCCAAGATCCGCCGAGTGCGGTCAGCCGTGTGTGCAGTCCATGTAGTAGGGTTTGGTTGGTGACCTCAACTTGACCATTTATCCGTGGATGTGCTACAGAGGTGAAACGCTGCACTATTCTAAGTTCTTGGCACATCTCTCGAAAGGCGCTGCCTCTGAACTACATTCCGTTGTCGGAGATCAGCGAACGTCAAGACACTTGACATTTTACGTGATAGCTGGAGGAAGTGTTTTTTTAGTTCAACAGTTCAATTGACATTTTTCCTCTTTATTGAAAATGTTATTTTAGTTGGTATTTTTGTAAATCTTTTAAAAATACCAATTTTTAAGATCTCTAAGTCACAAAAGGATGATAACACAAACCGTACGATGTCCTCTCCTTTAGGTATACAGTGAGTTGGTATAAGAATTAAATAGGGCATATTTTCCCACGCCAACCAAGCTGTATATGTACGGCAGTAAGTTGGTATAAGAACTACTTATACGTACGGCAAGTTGGTAGAGATTTAAGTACGGCAAGTTGGCCTGTTGCCCAAGTCATTACCTCGTCATAGCGACTTGATTAGCTCCACCATCCCAACAATGTTTATTTCTCTGTCAGGAATGTTTGACAGGCGAATATGATCACACAACTCGTGTTGTTGGTTAAGGTGGTCTGATTTTTTTTAAATTAAAATTTTAATTTTAATTTTATAAATAGAGAAAATTTATGTGTTGTTTTATGTTATAGTAAGTCAGTTAAATTCAAATCTAAATTAGTCAGATTATATGCACAGAAAAAATCACATGAACTAATTTCATGTGTATGCAGATATATAACCACTTTGATTTCTTGCTTTCCTTAAATTATTCTAACGACAACATAAATAATTATTGTTTTTAGAATCTATTATTGTACGTGAGGATAAAAGTAGTTGATCTCACTTTTAAAATTTTAAAAATGCCCTTGATGAATAAATCAATAATAATGATAAATAGGTGAAATAGTAAAATTACTTTTAAAACTATAATTACCACTTACTACTATCTAATTTTCTTGTTTTCTAATAATATATTTTACATTTTTATTTATGACTTACAAAATGTTAAAAAATATAAAATAAAAATTATAATTTAATAATCAACTGTATTACCATTCCGTGGTTCACGTCTAGTACTTCAAATTTATTAAGTGAGACTATTTCTTATACGAGAATTAATATATGTGACAATTAAAAGCTCTCGATGATGTTGTGTACAGCAGAGTGTCTTTATTTATTTAGCCGAATTTTTTTCAGTGTACAAAGGAGATACATAGACCTAAAAATGACAGAATGAATAGAAATAAAATGAGCACGAGAAATCACACGAGTGAGATCGAACCAAGATCTCTAGGTCACTAGGCAAGATCTGTACCAATTGTACTAAATTATCTTTCTTTTAGACATTTTTAATTTAACAAAGATATTCCAACTTTCTTTTTATTATAAAATTAGGACTTCAACAATAGGTACATAAGGAAGAGAAGTTAAAAAAGGAAAATCTTATTTGTGAATTAAATTAATGCTCTCTTAGTCTCAAGTGGATAACTCTAAATAAATCCTTTTTTATTCTATTTTTATTCGAATATTATTAAATAAATAAATGTAAGGTAACTAGCTACTGGCATGGAGGAGAAAGTCATGGATGTAAAAGGCATATCACGTGACGGTATTTATGTAATATCACATAGGGGTGTGCACGGTTGTCAGTTTTCTCTCTTCCAGAAGGGAAAAGGGGAGCCAGTGTGGTAGTACTCATAAACAGGATCCGAGAAGTAGAATGAGTAGCAAAAGGTACTGGGTAGACCCGGAGCCAGTTAATAGGTAAATACAATATATTATCTTAATATTTTATTCCATCACTTTCTTTTCATCTTCAAATCCTTAGTCTCTCTTGACTTACCACTTTCTCAATTTTTGTTATCTAATAATCTTCATTCTCTTGTAGCATGAGTGTTGCCAATTACAAAACCTCTCTCTTATTGTATTCAATTGGATATTTTTGACATTATTTGAGTATGTCAGATAAGAAAATTGTTAGATAATTATTCAATTAATTGATTTTAAATTTTTAGTTTTTTTAATTAGGTACCTGGAACTTGTGGTATAATATAGGTTTCTAGTAGGCTACGGTTCTTAAAACCGATAGGGTATAGTCTGGTCCCAAATTTTAGAAATCTGCCTGAAATAGGGTATGGTTCGAGTTTCATGAAAAATGTAAAGTACCCGGACCCGAAAAACATCACAAAATTAAAATTTGAAGATGGAAGAGATCTGTAGGGGGTCCAAGGGCAGACGACGACTCTACTCAGAAGTTGATTGCATCTCTGTCACCGTCGTCATCCTCGGTCTTGCTCATGCAGCCCCCGCGCCCAGAACCAAACTCAACCCACCACCGATGCTTCCGATGCATGGTACGTACTTCCTCCCTGCTTAGCTTCTCTGTATCATACACACGCACAGCCTTAAGGGCTGTCTTTCTCATATGTTACAACCTCAGATCCCACGCTCGCTCTACGACCTTCGATGAGCGCTGTCAATCGAGTACCAGTTTGGCTAACAATGGGAACTCTTGGGGGGCGAATACGAGAATAGTGGGCCTTTTTACTTACTGACTTCCGGGAAGAAAGAGAACAAGCCTGAGCTGCCTTATAGTGGTGCCTTGCCCGTTGGTGACGGGCAGCATGTACGAACTATCACACATTGCACCCCAAGAGTTACCTCTTAACCACTTTGCACCCCAGAGGTTGCAACCAACCTCGTTATCATGTTGCTCTAGGCCATTCACAGTCATCCAACTCCTGTTCATGTTGTTCTAGATTATGGGGTGCAGACTGATTTGCATTTGACTAATTCAGTTTAAATTAGGTTAGTGTAATAAGGGATAAAATTTTTTCAGAGTGAAATCTATTCATTTACAATCCATTTTCTCAGTTGGTACACTTCTTTTCCCTTCTCTTGAACTGTATTTCAATGGAGCTAGTGGTTTCTCTTGCTCTCGACCGCACGTACGTCCAAATTCTGTACAGTGGTGGTGCTTTTCATGCATCCACGGGATCATAACTTGGGGGGTGGGGAGGGTTGGGTGTCTGCACCTTTATATCACCTTCCATATCTGCCATAATCGTATCTTCTGTCTCATCTTCAAATGACACTTATACACAAATCCTTGCACAGTCAAGATGTACTTGTCGAGCTGTATTCTTACTCATGTATAGCGGCTTTCCCACTGCCCTAGCTACATGACTTAAGCCAGACGTTGTTACGCAGATGCAGATTTACTCCCTTGAGAACAAACGAGAGGGGATTTTGCATGGGGGTCCATCTCTTCCACGGTCAGCTCCAGAGACCAATTTGGAGAAAGAAAAGCCTGATCCCGAGCCCCAGCTGTTACCCGGTGAGCACCAGACAGGGCTGTGCACCGATATAGAGTATACCCCGAACCAGTACGAACCTACCATTTTGGTAGGTTTTGGGTAAATCTAAATCAAAATATGGTAGGTTTTGGATAGTAAGTGAATGAACCGACTGGTTCCGGTTCTTGTTCCGAATCTAGTACACATGATACCCTAAACTAGAGCTAGAACTGAAACATGTTAACTTATTCGCGCGATTAATTTTAATCATTTGTAATTTTCTAATCTGAACTCTAATTCACTAATCGTTTAAACCATTATATTTTTAACTCGATGAACTTTCATTTAACACAATAATTATGTATAGCTAATAAATTTTTCATGCATAAAATTTCATTATATTTTAAAATTAGTAATAAATAGTACTTAAATATAATATAAATATACTTAAAATTACACTTTTTTTTATAATGATAGAAAAATTATATGGAATAATTGTTATTATAAAAAAATATTAAAGTAATACATAATTAG
Organism: Lagerstroemia speciosa; assembly: GCA_037672795.1. NCBI lineage: Eukaryota > Viridiplantae > Streptophyta > Magnoliopsida > Myrtales > Lythraceae > Lagerstroemia > Lagerstroemia speciosa. The sequence continues at coordinate 6,828,437 of CM075304.1, read as the reverse complement.
AGGTAAAAAATAATAATAAACATGCTCCAACGTGGTATCCAGAACCTGTTATATCTTAGAGTCTGGTTCCAAAATTCAACAGGGCAGTATCCAAATCCAAAAGTTAGGAACCAGTCTTATACAGGGTAGGGCTCGGGTATAATGAAAAAATATAGGGCATCCGGATCCAATCACTCCTAGCTCCGGAGACTGTTTTGGAGCAAGAGAAGCTTGTCCCGGAGCCCATCCGATAGCCGATTCATCACCACAGTGACCGTGAATTGAAGTATGAAAATACCCAACTTTCTTGGATGCGCTCACTGCAATGGTCTTTGCCCCAGGCTCGGTTGACTAGCGAGGGTAGAAAGAACTTTTGTGAGGAGGAGGCATCCTATGAATCTGCCCACTTTAGTGATTTCTCATTTCTAATTCGTTCGCCGTTCTAGCACTTCAATAAGGTAGATGAACCATCCTTTTCCCCTTTGAGGAAAATACCCGAAATACACCATACATCCGGCTGTTTCTCCTACGTGGGCTTGTTGATAATGTAAGACATATCTTCCTTTTAAGAATGTCTCAAATTTGAATCCTATAAATGGAGAAAATTCTTACATATTAGGAGAGTTTTACCCTGTCAATGACTCAACGCGGCTCGAACTTGAATCAATTGGAGACATTGGCTCTTGGATATAGGAGATATCGAAAAATGAAAAGTCATAACAGATCGCTTCCGCGTCATTCTCATAGCAAACACGTCTCTAAATGTTGAATGCATCAAGGAGTCGATCCACGAGGCTGAGAAGCAGCTGTTCGTCAGAGGAATCGCTCGAGGTCAAATTAAGAAGATTGGCATGAAGTTCTTAATTAGAAGACTTACAGCCCTAGCAGAGAGGATAGATGAATTAGAAAAGAAGTCGACCATGATGACAAGTTCTCCTCATTCTGAAGAGATTTGAGGTTTTACAGCATGAAATCTCTTCTTCACTATTAATTCCAAATAATTTTTCTTTTCAAAATATAGTACTTGTTTTCTACTTCAGGACCTATAATTTTTCGGAGAACATAACCCTAAAAGGGGTACTGAACCACGAGTGAAGCGAGATCGAATCACGATATTTAAGTCACACTGTGAGGGCTCATCGGTCGATAATATCATATGAATCTGCACTGTCGATAATTATTTGTTACAGATGGCAGCTTGAATTTTACCTTACAACGAGGATGACGATTGGTATTTGCATTGAAAGATATTAGAATGTGGATGGCGATGAGGAAAGGCTTTGGGAATTCATCAAATCCCTCTTCCACCCTTCGAAAATATCTGTACGAAAGGAGAGAGATCGCTCAGGCCAAGGAATCCTCCACCCCATTTGCTAACTTTCAGTCGAATGCCTGAAACTCAAATAAATCTGTAAAATTCAAGAGAGAGATTGGTACAATTAATCAATCAGCAGAAACTTATCTTTAATAAGTTGATTTGTTCGAACTGTTAATAGCCAGAGTTCATTGAATTTCTTAATTATAAGTGATGTGCAATGGAAAAAAATAGAAAGGAAGTATAACAGACAAAATTAATTAGATATAATATATACGAGCTATATTGATCCTATAATTAGTATATATCCTTTTTAACAACTCAGTTTACATTTACATGTCAAATCAACTCGATGTCAATTAGAGTGTGGATGGCGATGAAGAAAGGCTTTCGGAATTCATCAATTCCCACTTCCACCCTCTGAAAATATCTGTACGAAAGGAGAGATATCGCTCAGGCTATGGAATCCTCGACCCCATTCGCTCACTTGCAACCCACTTCTCCAAACTCAGGTAAATTTGTAAAACTTGAGAGAGAATGCTTGATACAATTGATTGATCAGAAGAAATTTATCTTTAATAAGCTCATATGTCCAAACTGTTAGTAGCGAGAGTCCATTGAATTTCTTGATTATGGGTGATGTACAATGGAAAAAAAAAAAAGAAAGGAAATATAACTGGCAAAATTAATAGATAATATATATAATTTATATTGATTCTACAATTAGAATATATCCTTTTTTGTATAACTCAACTTACATTTACTTGTCAAATCAACTTGATGTCATTCCTCACAAGTGGATTGAATTTTTTTATCTGTATTGTTAAGTATTCAGAAATTCAATGGGTATTAATTAACTTAACTTGAACTGAGTGAGTCACCATCTCAATCAATCCGCTTATGTTCAATATCTCTTCTTATATATATATATATATTTATACATTTCATCAATTTCAAACGACTCATACTAGCATAAAACATTCATGTCTATTAATTAAGCATTTATCAATGCCCCAAAATTTATAAGATATCTATGTGTACGTCTCTATATGTACCGCAAGTTGATAAGATGCAAGTGGAAGCAATTGCACCTGCGACTTCATTGACTCGACCATCCATCAGTGTTTAATATTTCTGTGGAGACGTCTGACAGCGAGGAAGAATATTTTGTATGAACACCGGCATAGGTTCGTGCTCCTAATCTCTTTTCCTTAACCAATTTCTCGGTTTTAAATATTATAAATAAAGAAAATTTTGTATTGGGAGAATTTTGCCTTTTATTGGGTTAATCCCGTTCGAATCTTAATTAATCAGAATCCATATAATTTTTGATATCATGAACTTATTTCAAATATGATATATACATATATCCTCTTCGATGTCTTGCATTTCTTAAATTGTTCTGACGCCAATCTAAATAATTTTACCTTTTCTACTCTAATTATATTAAGTAAAATCACAATGTCTACTTTCCTCCGGGATGGGCGGGGGCGGGGGGCGACGGGGTGGGGTAGCCAATTAAAGTCACATTGATTGGTCTTACCTTGGAATGAGAATTGCCAATATAGGAAAGGGCAAGACAAAGACACTTGCCTGAGCATATCATCGCAAAGTGATTGCAATTTCTTCTCTTGACTACGTGTACCAAGTCCCGGAATCTCTATGTCACGAGATGAGTGACAATACACTAAAAAAAGCAATCAAAATCAAGGTTTGTAGATCATATAATGTGAATGATACCAATTGTACCGAATCATTTTCTTCGGATGTACAAAAAGTTGGTAAGAATTAAAAAGGGCAAATTGCACCGTTCCCCACGCCTACCAACTAGGCCATATATGTACAACAAGTTGATACAGACTCAAGTCTCGGCCCGTTGCCCACGCTATTTCCTCATTACAATGACTTAAGACTTAAGTCTCGCCCCGCTGCCCACGCCATTTCCTCGTTACAGCGACTTAAGGCTTAAGTCTCGCCCTGCTATCCACGCCATTTCCTCATTACAGCGACTTAAGACTTAAGTCTTGCCCCGCTGCCCACGCCATTTCCTCGTTACAGCAACTTAATTGGCTCGACTCCACCATCCATCAACGTTTATTTCCCGGTCAGAAATGTTTGACAGTGAACATGATCACATTAACCTTGTTAATCGGGGCGGTTTGCCTTTTTTTTTCTCCCTGAAATAAAGTTGTGAATTCAAATTTTATGAGAAAAATTTATGTTAAGATTTATTTTTAGTAGATCAATTAGATTTGAATTTAAATTAGTCAGAGTTATATTATATTATTATATGTAAATATTTAAAATGCTAGTTTCTTTTATTTTTCACTATTATCCTTATTCTATTTATATATTAAAATTCATGATATATAGTTGTCATGTAAAATCATTTAGATTAATAGTAAAATAGTAATTTCAATCATTTTCATTCACTCCATATCTACGATATTAATTGATAAAATCTTTCATTAACTACTCAAATTTTTCAATATCACTTCATATCTATAATAGTCCACAAATTTTGTAAATCGCCAACACTTCAGGACTTCAATTTCAAATTGCATCAATTTAGTCCATACATTTTCATTCTGTCTAACACTTTGGTCCTTCCGTCACTTAGTTTAACGGGAATCTGACGTGGCATCCGATTTGGCAAACGGATGTCGATGTGGCACTACCACGTCAGTAAAATACAAAATAATAATCTTATAACATTAGTCCTTGAATATTTTACAATCTAACATTTAAGGACATCAAAAAAAAATTTTGTAAATAAAGTTCGTAAAATTCACATTTTATTTAAGTGTTAGAGAGTTAAATATTCATGAATTAAAGTTAATCAATTCGTATTTTTATCTAAAATTTTGATCCATTTTTCAATATTTTTAAATAAAATCCAATATGATACTAACATTGTACTAGCTACTTGCGATTCTATATCATTTTAACATGAGTGTATGTGTTGCAAGCATGCTTTGTTTACTACTTGAATTCTTTAAATATTCAAAGTTGACTCTTACTATTCTCTCATTCAATAAAACTTATATTACAGCATTTTCTAAAGGAACAAGTAACACGTTGTGTACAATATAATATAAAAGTAAGAATAAGTATCGTCTCATAGAATAGTAAAATATCCATAGGGTCCATAAATCGTTGGACCATTTCTATCTAAAAGCCTAAATTACTAGATGATGCTCCACAATTTTATTATAAATCAGGTTTCATTCTTTTAATTCTTCAATATGGGATTTATTCCTCAATACCTGTCATTTTGACGTGTGCTCTTAACAATTCTCTTATATCCAATAGGTCTTTTGATGCATGCTCCTAAATACCCGTCTCAATAACTGAATTCGAGCCAGGTATTTTTTCTTAAACGGGCAATAGGATAATTATTTGGGAGTTAAGCATGAGAAACTAGCACGTACTAATTAGTACATATTAATGGACACTTTTGTACCATATTTAGATAATAGAAAAGTGAAATTTAAATAAGAAACCAAGCAATAAATAAAAAATGCTAATAACTAAATAGATTAATCAATCATAAGGATGATAATTTCCTCAAGTTGTTATTTCAATCTTGGTCTCTCTCTTAACCAGGTCCTACTTGATCTAGTAGCTAGATCATAATTGAGCAGCCAAAATTAAAAACAACATGGTACTTAAAAGAACCACATATAGTTCCAAAAACTCTTTTCATGCATGATTTGATTACGTGGTAGAAAATTGTATCCACAACTATAGAGATACATATCACCACAAAACTAAAAATAATTTAGACTAGTTTTATTAGTAGTTACCTAATAAACTTCTAAACCACAATCTTCACATATAAACAGACACCTGCATTAGTGGCTCGACCAGCTAACCAATATAAGAAGTATTAACCTCCTTAATTGTGTGTGGCCGTCTTTTAGAAGATGCTCTAATATAAACTTTATTGAGGGAGAGATAGTAAGAGTCAATTTTGAATATCTAAAGAATTCAAGTAATAAAATAAAGCATGTATGTGACACAGACACTCGTGTTAGAATGATATAAAATCGCAAATGCTACTATAATATTGGTATCATATTGGATTTTATTTAAGAATATTGAACACTAATTAAAATTTTAGATAAAATATGAATTGACGAACTTTAGTTCATGAATATTTAACCATCTAACAC